>CAAKHD010003349.1:0-19789 GCA_901007705.1 Fistularia tabacaria | reverse complement strand
TGGCCACGCATGTGTGTGTGTGTTGTGTGTGTGTGTGTGTGTGTGTGTTTTGTGTGTGTGTGTGTGTGTGTGTGTGTGTGTGTGTGTGTGTGTGTGTGTATTCATGTTCATATGTTTGAGTGTGATTCACTGATAAAGCAGCAGGAGATCTTGAAAAGATATGTCACCTCACATACAAGTGCATTTATAATGTGCTGAGCCAAGTGAGGCAGATATCTGGAAACACTGCAAAAAAGGCCGGCAGTTTATGGTCCATGATTGTTGTCCATTGCGTCTATTTCCACCAGATGCACCGCAGGGCAAAGTATTTTGGAACTCCCAAGTAAGATAAATCCTTGTGTAAAGAATCATATCCAATGTTATGTATATCTGTGACACATAGGCTCACCTTCCATGCATAATCCTTTCAGAAAAAAAAAACATGAATTATTCATGTTTTTGCCATGATCGTAATTTGATGCGGCTTCTTTTATATATGAGTCAATGAACACAAATTACATTTGAGGGTTACTCTAACTGCAGGAAATAATGGGACAAAATGTTGAGGTAAATGCATTTTCTCCCACAAAATTTCATCAACAATGTGTTGGTTAATAGACTTTATATAAAATGCTCTGAATGCGCCATTCATTATATTTGCCGATATTATGTCCATGAAAGGGTCACACTCTGACAGAAGGATATTTCAAATCTATATGAAGCTGTGCCCCGTTCATTTGTCAAAATGGGTAAAAGTATAAAAAGGAATGAGATTACTACTTCAAGCAATTACAAAACTGCTGCTGAGGGCGTTTGTCCAGTCAAACCAACAAAGGACACATTTCTGCTTCTCACATGTTCAGCTCATTGTTATTAATATATTTTTTAAAAGAAGATGAGTGTTTACTGATTTTCAAAGACATTTCTGAGAAGAAAATATTGGATAGGTGTGAACTAACTGTGATCAGCTGATCTGATTCATCTCATCTATTAAACAGCGATCACAGGTTGCCATAGAGATAATGACTGAGACAAATAAACTACTGATAATGAGCAAAATTTTTAGAATCCTCCTGCTGATGCCCTAAATATGGATAATGGATTTAAGAATTTGTTTTTGAATATATGACGTGCATGTTAATGGATATTTTGGCAGTCTCTTCCATCACTTGGAATGTCGCGGAGAAAAATGTTTGTGTGTTTGCTTCAACACTCAAAAGTATATGAAATAACAGGAAGAGCACTAAAAAATCTGTACAGAACGAATATGTTGTTTGTATTTCAACATTTTCTGCCGCATTTTGGAAGCAAAGAGTATGAAGACAGAAGACTTCTGTGTCATTTGCCAGCTTGTTAAATTTCAGAGTAGTCTGGCAACAGATGAGATCTGCGTGACGCAAAGGTACACTGTGCCATTCTTATCTTTCTATGGTGACATAATTGTCCTTCAGGCCACAAGTCAAAGGGAAATTGGGTGGAGTTGGAATAGTGGTGAAGTGTGTGTGTGTGTGTGTGTGTGTGTGTGTGTGTGTGTGTGTGTGTGTGTGTGTGTGTGTGTGTGTGTGTGTGTGTGTGTGTATGTGTATGTGTATGTGTATGTGTATGTGTATGTGTATGTGTATGTGTGTATTGGGGAGGCAATAGATGTGAAACATGAACCTACTGAACCACCCTTATCTAGATACATAGAATGATAGACCAGTGAAAAAAAGAGAAAAAAAGAATATACCTGCACCTGGTATGGCATCCATGTTGAATTGATTTTGTGCTAGAAGAGATGCTTTTTTGGTAGTGTTTTTGTTTCTCACATGTCAATGATTGTAAACTTCATGGTTTGGAAAATGTATTCCAACTGTCACTAATGACTTTCTCTTAGATTTTTTTCTTTTTAACAAATTTATATTTTGAATAAACAGCCACTTCATATAATTCCAGAAAATACTTCTGTGTAGTGAATCATCGATGAATAAAGGGTGAAAAATAATGTCCTTTTCCTGAACAAGCTCATTTGCTGTCCTCCCAGTGAGGGGATTTGTTTGCCAATTCCAAGGTGTGACACAATTTGCATATTCCTCACAGCATGGAGCTGGGAATCACAATGTCACAGTGCCAAGGGAATAAACTGTAGCCTAACATGTATTAAAGACATTTGTAAAAACAAAAGATATTTAAATTAATATTGTTGTGGATGACAAACACAATCTAGTTTGCTGCGCGTGAGATGATTGACGATAACAGGTTGAATGATCCCACATAGAACATCTTTCTGAAATATTGGTGGTTTATAGAGCTATTTTAAAAAAAAGCTGAATCTCATTTGAAGGTAGATGAGATTTCTGCTGGCGCGTGACCATTAACTCTCAATTGATTGTTGAATGTGTCCCTGAAAATAGACACACACACACACATACGGTTAGTACAGATGGATGTGATTACAAGTTCGGGGAATGTGAGCCTGCTGAGAGAAATATGACTGCGTTTCTCAGTATGTGGGCAGTTGAACATACAAATTAACCAAAGAATTTTTGCACATAAAACACCCATCATCTTTCTGCTGAACACAGTGTGAGGGCCATTCATTTCTTCATTTCTTGTTTTCATCAAGCAGACTATGTACTTGTTAATTCCGTGTGTGCGTTGTAGTTATATGCTGTTGTTCCCCGGGGTAGTTATAATCCAAATTGTGCCTAGTTTGCGAGACCCTCTAACCAATTTGAAGGCTTTTTTAGACCCTTCCTCATGTCAGTAAACAGTAATTCAGTCCATGAAGAATCAGCATTACTTCAAAAATGTGTTTTTTCTCTTTTCACTTCACTTTCTTTTTGCCCACTTTGTTTCAACTGTATTTTCTTCATCTCATTTCCTTCTTGACTTTGTAGCTTCATAGAGGTCAATCGTGGCCCTCAAGGAACAAGTCTCTCCTCTCTCCTCCTCCCTCTTCATACCCCCTCTCCCCCCAACTGTCCTTTATATCGCTGTTTCCCCCTTTGCACCTCTTAACTCTTTCAACTAACATAGTATTACATCCCCAACACCTCAGAGTGTTTCTGGACCTGTTCACACAAAACACCCAAGTCTTCAAATCACATACAATTAGGTCTACATGGAGGTGTGAATAGAGAGCAATTTCCTGTACCACATTGCAGAGGACCCCTGTTTCCAAAGGACTGCCAAGATATTAGCAATCTGAAAAAAATAAAATAAAAACAATGCCTGTGATGCCATACAGTGGGAGAGTCTTATTTGAACTTAGGTTTTACAGAAATTGTATGTGAAGTATATCTGCCTCCTGATCAAGCGTGTGAAATCCAATTAGTGGAACACGTGAGACATTCTGAAGCCAAGTGTGATTATAGTGTGTCTCAGCTGAACTGAACATTCCTTTCAGCACGGTCATAATAAACAAATAAAAGATAAATAATTAATATTGATTTTATTTTTGGTGACAACAGTGGATTGGAAAATATTCAGTAGATAAATGGGTTAGTGAAATAAAATAAAATAAAATAAAATATACATATTGCATTTAAAAAGACTGAAAATTTGGCAGGATATCTTAATCAATACAGTACCTCATGAAAACCACATTGTGGTTATTCCAAAAAAATAAAATTAAAAAATTGAAAAATTAGCAACATCCGAATTACCAACCCTTCACCTTCTGAATAGGGATGCTCACAGTAGAAGAACAAGTAGGACAGTCACAAGATATTTTTTATAAATATATATTGTTTTTACCCTTGTCCCTAAAAACATTCTCATCCACTTAAGACAAGGTAGATTTTTTTTTTTCAAAGCTACATGCAATTGGCTAACTATGGGACTAACCTGAGGGACTTGCTAACCTTTTGGACAACAGATATAAAAAAGATAAAATAAAGTAAAATTTAACAAAATAGCAGAAAAACACATGATACTTGAATTGGAGAGAAAATCTTCAGCTAATGTGATAATTTTATCCTCACGTAGTTTAGAGAAACATGAGGAAAACATTTTTTTTTAATTGGTATAAATGCTTATGTTACACATCACATGCATTTGGCATAAATCTTAAATAAATAATGCAAAAAAGGGTCTACTACTACTACTACTAGGGAATCCTTATTCTGAGACATATTGGACTTATTAAAATACATTTACATTTTCTTTTTTGATTTCATCTCTGTTGAGGTTGGGCCATATACGTTGGGATAAACCACAGCGAATAACTGATCAAACAATGTTGTAAAGTGTATCTTACCGAGAGGAATATATAAAAAAAACACATAGAGGACATATCACCGCAATAGTCTGAGTTTTTAATGTGAGCTGCAGCTTTATCAAATTAAGTGAGGATATATTATTAAAAAGTAATGAATGATTGGGTTGAGGGTTGACGGCACAATAAAAAAAGGAGCTTGATTGCATAATGTCAGGCACTAACCGGCACAGAGAGATATGCCTTGTCATTGCCATGGATACATCAAGACACCTCAGCATCTCCCTGTTATCTTTGTCTCTATTACATATAGCTCATTACTGAATGGCCATATCCTTGAAGCAAAGGAGATGTCAGTGTGTTACTAGAGACAGTTTAAGTGCAAAAACACTGGGGGGGGGGGTCTATTTCTAAGTAAGCTACATTTAGAGGCTGAGCAAAGCTCTCCTATTGACTGCCTTGCTCCCCTTTTTAGCCTTTTATAAATCATGGACACAGAGCGGGAGAAATGCAGAATGAAATGCACTGACGCCAGGGGAAGCTCATGTAACCAACTCATGAGAACATATAGTTCCAATCAATATTGGCACTGTGCCAACTTGACCATTCAATCGCGTGTGTGTGTGTGTTTACTGCTCAGACATTATCCACTCTGTGGTGTTTACTTCCACAGTTGTTGTGTGTGGGGAAGACAACACGAAGAGGCAGAGAGTACAGAAGCAGATTAACACAGGGATATAGAGCCCAGATCCAGTTACTGAATCAAATTGAATTTTCTGGTGCGTGTTTCATGAACACTCAGTCTGGTCAGGAAATGAATTTCTTTTCAATCCTGCTTAATGATTTTACACCCTGTAAAAAGGGGGCAACCCATTCAGGATACAATACATTAAAAGCCTCTACGGAGATAATATTTTCACTTATAGTGGTTAAACAAAAAACAAACCCCAGTGTGTCAGAAATGTTTACATGTATGCTTCGATGTATTTACAGTGACTGCCTCACAGTCATTGTAATCATATCCATCCTCTGAATCAATACTGACATCCTTTTTTGGATGGGGTGGGGGTATTTCCATGTGCACTTGTTCATTTAAGCCTAGCTTCTCTGCAGATGGATGTATTGATGTTGCCCCAGAAGGCTTGCTGTTAGATAAATTATGTAACAACCTCAGTGGGTTATGATGGTGGCTAGGCTGGAGAAATTGTATTTGTCCTGCAGTTGTGAGAACTCATAACATAAACTCTACTTAGTATACAATGTAAACCCTCCTTTGCGCGTGACGTGTGAGTTACTGAAGGTATTTGCATCATATTTGAAGGGCAGCTCCAGCTGATAAATTATTCCCGGGCGGAGGAATCGTACAATTTATCATTCCCTTATAACGCTATCTAATATTGGTGTATAGAATCAATCAGTCATGAAATTGAATTGATTAAATGTTTTTTTTTCTACATTGGATACCTCATGTATCAGAGCTATTGGGCTAAAGCAGTTTTTGTTGGTCTTTTATTTTCCTCTGTGAAGACAAGCAGGTAAAAATTAATGATAAATATTGTACACTAAAGCCTCTCTCTAGTTTGTTTCATGGAAACTATCACAACTGAATTTCAAATATCAAGCTGTGCTGTCAGGCTGCTATACTATTTGAGAAAACCAGTTAGTCCATCTAATGAATATTTATATATTTAAGATGATTATTATTTTAATTCTGCAGGACAGATTATTGAGCTTGTAAAGTATTTCAACAAAGAGAAGCATATAAGCACCTTGGCATTTTCTGTATTGGCAGGACTTTTATGATTCCATTTTTGTGTCTGCCTCAGTTGAGAATAAAAGCTCTCATTTTGGCAGACCAGAAAGGCGAAACAAACAGTGTGCCAGTGTTTTTTTACCCACAGTCTTTCCTGCCCCTCTCCTTTTCTCGCTGTCTCCTTCACTGGGAGTCTCACCAGCTACCTCATTTACTCTTCAAAGGCAACGAAAAGCATCTGTCTATTACGAGGAGCCCAGGGCGCTCTGCAGAGTTGTGTTAAGTAATAACAAGCAGTGACGTCAAAGGCTCTCTGTCTGAGCTGGAAAAAGGGAGGGCGAGAGGGCGAGAGGGCGAAAAGGGGATAAATGGCAAGGGAGGAGGGGCAGCAGACATGGAAACACAGACATGGAAACAGCGTGTGAGAAATATCCCATGTTTGTCTGTTGCTTTCTTTCTGTTTATGTGTCACTGCTAAATAATGAGCATGGACACTATGCAATTATTTATTTTTAATCACAATGTTGTAAGTACATATGTACATTCTGGTCATCCTCTTTGAATTGTAAATATACAATAAAACAACAGACCTTTTCTTGGTTACCAGTACTTTGCTTTTTCTTCTCTCAGCTCAAAAAAAAACAGAGCAGCATGTTTTGTTTCGAACTGTCATGTGTCTTCTGTTAAGCATAAGGCATTGAATGTTCCTTCAGTGGCCTTCATATCTATGTAATAGGACACATCAGATCTGATCATTCAAGGACTTTACAGTTGAAGTCTTGTTTAAAACACTGATTACATATTTTATTTTGGGAAACCTTTGGTGACTCAAAGTATAATCATTTTTGACTGTAAGGATATATTTATCTGCATTTTTCTAATTTATCAAGGGGTGCCTGTGTTTAGTATTTCTTCCATCTAAGTAAGCCAGGAACAGCTCAATTTGGCCCCATGACTAATATCTTTGCAAGACACCAGACATTAAAAACTATGTTTGTGAAAATTGCCACCTACACTCTGCCCACATTCCTGCAGTGAAAGCACAGATTGTGACTAAAGACCTATTGGGGGATTAGAGCTCTTTGGATTCTGAACTCATTTATAAACACAAGTGACAGAAGTGGCAGCAAGTGGAGGATGTATTAGAGGATTACATCCTAAGACAATATAGCAGCCTTAACATGCCTCATTATGGCCGCTGACCTTGCCTCATCAGGCGATGGCCTTTCTGCTTCTTTTCTGTTTGGATTATAACTGCAGATACCACAGGAATGCTAGCACAACTGACACACTACCCAATAAGCTCAAGACCCAAGCACATGCTATGGATATGTCTTAATAAGTCAGTATGTTTTTGCTCTGAGATGACATATGATATTAAATTGCGCTGAGCTGTTTACAGTAGAAAACAACCCAGAAGCCTTTGCAGAGAATCCACAATGCTGTCTGCAGCTGATTCAGCTTCCACCTAACTTCAGCCTAATCTGAATCCACAGGACAATTTCAAACCATAAAATCTCTCATCTATTCAGCTTCTGTCTGATCTATCATCTCTCTCCCTCTGTATTTCATCCCCACAGTGTTTTCCATGGGAGCCCTTTTGCACACATATTCAGCTTACAATGAGCACATGACTCTGCTTGGCAAACCAAAGTGTGTAAAGAATGTCTAAAAGTCCACTCTGTCAGCAAGACTGCACAACTAGCAGTCTCTCCATTTCAGGCACACATGACAAAAGTGAACTCTCTCACAGAGGGAGAGAGGGGTGTGTGTAAAAAAGACTCCAAAGCTTTAGAGAAACAACTTGAATGTGCATGGTCTGACCTATTGACCTTGTCATTAGTAACATGTTTGCTTACCAAACTGAGAACTGAAAAACTGAAGTGAATAAACTGATCTGATTCCATTTAGGCTTTAAAAAAGGAATCTTTCCATGACAATGGAAATGCTGTTAAGTCCTGCTGAAAACGACTTCACATCCATACATATACGTGTGTGTGTGTGTGTGTGTGTGTGTGTGTGTGTGTGTGTGTGTGTGTGTGTGTGTACATGTATGTATATATACACCTACCTATGTGTTAGTGCTCTTTAAATTTAGGAACAGCGTGCGTTCAACCGAGCAATGACGCGCACAGCCCACATCAGCACCTTGGATACGAGCACACCATTCACCGTAGGGCTCCTGCCCCGTTTTAGACCAATCAGCGCTTGTGTTTTCTAGATAGCGTTCAACACCACCCACACTGCTGCGATCGGTATTGTTCCACTGTGGGGAATCTCCTCTCAGGCAATGCATTCATCATTGACGGTGGGCTTCCATTAAGAACACACAGTATAGTGTTTTTATTATTATTATTGTTAGTAGTCATAACAATAATTGAAATAATAATAACAGTGTCCTTAGTAAGTCTCACAAATATGGTTCTGTGTATGTCCCTTACATCGGTTTCCCCTCTGAAACAATCCAATCCAGCATTTCCACGTCGACATGACCGTCACGTTCAAACGGACTGAATCATAACTGGCTTTGTATGTCATCCTTCGTGGCAAATATTAATTAATTTATTCCCTTTGCTCCCAGCACAGACCTATGTTATCTCTGACGCAAGCGCTCATCAAAGGCGTCTCTCCCATTACAGAGTCAGATGTCTTTGATTGACAGTAACTATGTGCTATAAAAACGCAGTATTGGATCTGAACCCAAGGCGGGACTCGCTCTGTTGTCCAATCACAGTCTCTTATATTGTTTTGACCTCTGAAAATGCATCACCGCCTACCTCATGCCCATGGCGGAGGAAAGCTATAAATACGGGCAAACCTAATACAGCAGCGAACGAAGTCGCTCGACTCCCGAGAAGGAGGGAGCTACACCGCTAGCCTGCTGAACGAGGAAATCTCACGATAAAATAACCTTCAACATAGAAACCGAGGCAAATAGTCAACGCCAGTCCTCTGACATCTACATTTACTGGAATACTTTTTTGTATTGTTGATAATATATTCAATGTGAAGAAAGTATTACTTTTTTTCCCCCCGATTTGCACTAACTACCGGTACTTAAGAACTACTGAGAATCTTTATTTTTTACAAAAAAAAGTAAGTATATTTCCGCTCATAAGCGTCTTTTATTCGTGAAGGGTTTGTCCGGCACTTTTCAGACACTGTCAGTATTCGCATTTACTAAGCTGATTTGCTGCGTCAGTCCACGAAGTACAGGGAGGGTGTGTATGTTGGGGGAGATGATGGGGGTACGCGAATGCGCGTGCACGTGCCGATGAATCGGTCGCCTAGGTTTTATGGAAAGTGTTTTTGACTGTTTCAAAGAGGTTTTAAGTGGTTTGTACGTGATCATGTCCTCGTTTTTTGTCGTGGTATTAACAATACAGGCCGCGAAGAACAGCTGCCGCAATGTAAAGATGAACCTATACTTGGTCAACAATGTGCGGAAATATTGGGAGTCGTCAACACCCTCCTTGCCGAAGGCTAAACTGATTCAAACAACTTTTAGGATAAGCGACCTCCTCGAATCGGCTCTTTTTTCGGAGGTGGGGGGGGGTTGAAGAACTGATTTTCTTCTTGCGACTGAGCCGATAGTTTGCACTCCTCTTCGTTTGCGTTTCGTGCCGATCGCCCGGAGATGGGTGTAGCCATGATGCGTTTAAGTCCCATATCAACACTGGAGAAAAGTAGGAAGTGTCTCACGCACATCAATCGGGGCGAAAGAGTCTAATGGACGGTTAAAACCCATCCTTTCCCCCATAAATGAAAAACCAAAAATCGCATTCGCAGCCATTTCAGACAATGTCGACAAATCGTTTATCGTTTCAATGACTTGGTTGCCGGCCTCTGTGTGGAGGCTACCCATGGGACTATTATGTAACAGGATTCTCACGTGTTCGTGTAAGGTTATTGTGTTTAGTGACCTACCTACTTGTTGACATTTAAATGATAAAGCAGTTGTTCAAAATACGAACAATAAACAATCCTTGCGCCGAACTGGCTCTTGAAAACAGTTGCAAAGAGTTCTTATTTTGACTTGCTGCAAAACTGTATTGTGGTTAATTGTTAACCTAACAGCTCCCGATACTCCTACTCCAGTTAAGCTAATGGGTTGAGCTACATGTATGAAGACATTAAGCTCTCTTAAGCAGCCAAAAGAAATATGTTGAATTCAAACCAGAGTTAAAATCACTTCTGAATTTGATACTTGATAGTATGACTGGCCATGATCTAAGAGTGTTGTTTCTTTATAAATTCTCACAGGAAAAAAGAGACAAAACAAACCAACATACCCTGTGGAAGGACACCACCTTTACCACAACCAGCACTTTTGCTTTTGATTCTTTCTCATCAAAGTTACTTTCCCCATCCTGCCTGGAGAGCATCTGCATTGCCAACCACGGATAAGCAAAGACGACCTAGTGGACAAAGTCAGACACACCTAATCCTCACTTGCCTGGTAAACTTCAGCAGTTAGTTATGCAGCTTGAAATCCAAGTAGCTCTCAACTTCATCATTTCGTACCTTTACAACAAGTTGCCAAGACGGCGGGTCAACATCTTTGGCGAGGAGCTGGAACGGCAGCTGAAGCAGAAGTATGAGGGACACTGGTACCCGGACAAGCCATTCAAAGGCTCAGGATTCAGATGCATACACGTAGGGGAGAAAGTGGACCCTGTGGTAGAGAAGGCTGCCAAAGAGAGTGGGCTGGACATTGACGATGTCCGCAACAACCTTCCCCAGGACCTCAGTGTGTGGATTGACCCCTTTGAGGTGTCCTACCAGATTGGGGAGAAGGGTCCAGTAAAAGTATTGTATGTTGACGATAGCAGTGAAACCGGAGCTAGTAGTGGAGGCCTTGATCTGGACAAGGAGATCAAGAACAGTTTTAATCCTGATGCACAGGTCTTCATGCCCATCAATGAGCCCCTCAATGGCACCTCTCCTGACTCTAGCTCGCCCTCACCTCCTTTTGGCCATTCGGCAGCTGTCAGTCCTACTTTTATGCCCCGCTCAACCCAGCCTTTAACCTTCACAACCGCCTCCTTCGCCGCCACCAAGTTTGGTTCCACTAAGATGAAGAGCAGCGGGCGCAACAACAATGGCAACAGTAGTGTGGGGAACAAAATTGCACGTACCTCTCCCACCAACCTGGGCCTGAATGTGAACAGTCTCCTGAAACAGAAAGCCATCTCCACCTCCGTGCACTCTCTGTACGGGTTGGGCCTCGGAACACAGCAGCACCCGAAGCCCTCTGCTCTTTCCCCGAACGCCAAGGAGTTTGTATTCCCCAGTCTGCAGGGCCAGAGCAGCCAGAGTGCTCTCTTCCCTGGGGACAGCTCGCTCAGCCTCAGCCCGCTGCAGTACAGCAATGCCTTCGACATGTTTGCGGCCTACGGTGGCCTTAATGACAAGTCCCTAATGGATGGCTTGAATTTTAGCTTAAACAACATGCAGTATTCTAACCAGCAATTCCAGCCTGTTATGGCCAACTAGTACACATGAAGGTACTACTTAAGCTACTACTTCTTATATGAAAATGACCAGAGATAATGTGAGAGGGAGAAGTAAACACAAATGCACATTTCAAAAATTTAAAAAAAGTGTAACCAAGAACAGAATGTCAATGATTAAAGAAAAAAGCGACTTGTCAGCTTCAAGATCCATGTTACGAGTCTTAAGAGCATGAGCCCGAGGGTGAACTACTTTGCCCCCTTGAGTTAATTTTTTTTCTTTTCCCTGAATGGTGAAGCTTGTAGTACAAGATGTCCAAGCTCGGTTATCTAAACTTCAACATGCATCATTGTTATTTCTTTTGCCAACCAAGCACAAATATTTTTTTATGTTACTGTTTTAATATATAAAAATCGGAAAAAAAACACCACGAGTCATGGCCTCTTTCAGTATTTTAACATAACTGGACATCGCCAATTTTCCAAAAAAATTGGCAAAAATAAATGGGATTTTCTGGTCTTTTTTCTAATTGTATAATTTAATTTAGTACAGAGTTTGTAAAATATCAGAGTATCTATTGTTTCTACGACATGGTATTGCATTTATATCTTTTTACTACTCCAGTGATCTGTGATGGCTGCAGCAACGTTATGTTTTCTTTTTTTATTGAAATTATAAAATAAATCCATCTAAAACGAAGGAAAAAAAAAACATTGACTATTCTAGAGATTGTGTACAGAATATTCCTTAGTGGTGGGATTTAAGAATATTTGCTTTTTTGAAAAAAAAAAAAAAAAAAGAAAAAACATAAGAGTTGTATTTTCTGTTAAGAGTAAAAGATTTTTGCTATATTATGTACAAAATGTAATCGTATATTAATTTTGTACCTACATTGTGCAATACTTGATAAAACAAACGGTATAACAAAGTATTCAAAGTCAGTGTCTTACATGTTAACAGGGACTGACAGTTTATTAAGTTTGTATTAAAAAGCTTGAAAATAATTTGTTGTTCACTTCGTCATTGGTCTCTGTGGCTCAGATGGTTGATACAGGTGCTAAAGGAATATAAACACTCAACATGTGGGGTTTTTCCATTATGTAAGAACAAATCCAGAACAGTATCCCTCTTTTACAAGACTGTTTCAGTCCCCCCTTTCATTGAATTTGACCTGTGTAATACATTGCTCTGCTTTAATGGTTTAATAGTTACAGTTTGACTAAAAGTATAGCTTGAGATAATGGATCACTCTAGAAGAAAAAACATGGGACAGCCTAAATCTGGACAATTTAAATTACGTTATGTATGCAGCACTTTTCCATACAGTTCATTCCCTCTGCAGACTTTTGCCACACCATGTGTCGGCATAGTTGCTTTGAGCCAAATGTTGTGACACATAGGGGCATTGGGAATGATGTGTCAACTCTTATTACCTCCTGAACTGTAGCTTGCTCTCAAATGTACAACAAGGTTCTGAGCTATCAGGCTGCTAAACCAACTAACAGATCGGAGGCGCAAGCAGCAGAGCGACTCGTGCTCCACACTGACCCATCTGTTGGTAAGACCGACCCACAAGTAACATTTTATCAATGAAAGGTCCAAGTGAGGAGTGGCACAGGAGCACAGGATTTTGTACATTTCTCCACATGATCATCAGTGCACCAGCTCAGTTACAATTCACCCGGTGTTCTCAATGCCTGTTGACGCGTGGCTAGCAAAACCAGACCAGATCAGAATGAGTAGCTGTACATGGAATAACATGTTCGCTTAAGGTTGCGTTTATTCTTTTTATATTTTAAGGTACTTTGAGTGGTACTAAACTGCACCGAGGGGTGTCTGCTGCCCTGGTTTGCAGTTCCCAAGTGAAACCTATGTACTTAATGCTGTTTTTTCTGATAGCTGTGGCTGTATCCTTGCGGTACTGGCTGACTAAAATCTCTCTGACCCAGCTGGCATATCATGGTCCCCGTGGGGTTGGTTCATCATCACTTGTCTGTCTATGTGTCTGCTGACACACTTGAGGCATGATAGTGCTCTCTAAGTTCAGCATGTGTCTGTGTGCTTATCTCATGTGCTGTAACTGTATATTTGGTAGGGAGTTTGTTTATTTTGCACATATGATCACTGGATGTCAGTCCAAAACATTGATTAACTCTTCATAGATTATGATTCATTTTTGCACACCCCTGATCCATCTGTCTGTAATTTTCAGACTGCGAACCCTAAACAAGAGTCAAATGGCTCTGTCTTCATCCAGTCTATCTTATATTCCACAAAGAAAAAGGTTATGACTGTTCTCTCCTGCCACACTGTAACCTCCAGCTGTCATCCAAGGACAACACAATCCCCTCGGCATAAAAATAATACAGAGACTTTAATACTCTGATCCAGGTAGTTTTGCTAGAAAACAATTTACTCTTAAGATGTCCCCAAAGATGTATTTCATCTGTAATGCATTCGATGACCAAAAACAATAATTGACTTTATCTTTCACTTTTTTTTTCTGAAGACAAAACCTCAGGGGTTGGGGTCAAGGATAAATTACTTAGTCACTGCTGATATATATGTGTTTTTGGACAGCCTGTGGTCACCTTAATATGGCATCTCCATAAAATGAATTGTCGTTTTATTGTATTCTGATGGGGGGTTAAACAAGGCAGTTAACATGCAGCATGGTTTCCTTCGAAACATAACACATGAAAGAAACAAAGCCATCCATATAGTTTATTTGATCATTAAGTCTGTAGTTTAGGAAACTGAGATGCAAAAAAGGCTGATGTTAAATTCCACAATTTTTTGTATTGAGGGTCGTCCCATATCTTGAGACAATGTTTCTGAGAGCTAACTCATCACTCCACCACTTGGATTTCTGCATCCATTGAAAATTATTCTGACGAAGGGTTTGCCTCACATTTGACTTCAGGTCATTTGCTTTCTTTTCCTGATCAGAAGGTATAGTTTCCATTTCTTTGTCTTTCCAGCTTGCTATTGTTAAGAGACTGTTAATACAGATAAGAGAAAGTCTCCTTTTAAATTCCATGTTTGCAAAAGTCATATGTATTGTTGAAAATGTCAGAAAAAAGGCACCAGAACCTACTGCGTAAATGCAGCCAAAAGCAGATTAGATTGTCTGATTGGGATCAACATGGGGCAAAAAAAAGGATTGTGAGAGAAGATCCTCATATCAGCAGCAGTCTGGTGCCAAACCCACCCCCAGTCCTCCCCAGCCCCCACCAGCGCCCAGTCTTCACCCCTCATAAAAACAGGTGGGACTCAATGCAGCCTGAGATCCCAGCCATCTGACAGGACTTTATGGTAATGTCATCCTCCTCTGCAACTAACAGTTAATAGCTTTTCAGTCCTTTCTCTCACCCCTCACCCCATCTATTTCTGGAAGCATGCTGGAGCTGATTGAGCAATGATAAGCTAGAGGGAATGTTGCTTTCCTCTGAACATTACTTTACTACTCCTTATCTGGATCTCGCAAGGAGAAAGTAAGGGCTCCAAAGCCAGCATAAAGGATTTCATATTGTATTCACTTAACCTTTATTGGAAATTGACCTATTTTATATCTTCCTTTTAGCTTGAGGTAATAAAAGATATTACATTTGTTGACTGGTTTCACCATGGAAGCTGAGTTGTACACCAAGGGTATTGACAAAGTTGCTTTTAGCGGTTGCTCACACACTTACTTGAAACACATGAGCAGTGGCTGATTGACAGAGAAGATACTCTTTGCATAGCTTCGATTACACTTGTACGTTCCACAGTTCCAAACGGCGGTCACGCCCGATATAGAACGAAGGCACATTCATCGCATATGAATAATATATGTATTTTTTGACATATCTTAAAAAAGCCTTTTCAAAGACATATATGTTTTTTCTTCTTTCTTCATACTGTCCGGAGTGTCTGTGCGTGCTGTCACCCCTCTCTTTTTCTACCCACACACACACACATTCTATTTAGAATTTATGATGCATAGTGGGAGTTGTCTGGTTTGCTTTGTGCACTGAATATATACCCAGCAGACGCTTCTGTGCCCAGCCTTGTTAAACTGCAGCTGCTCTTATCTGCAGAAGGAAACCAAACGCAAACATAGATTCCTGTGCCTCCCCTCCCTACCAACATCTCGCAGGCTGACACATTTTGGTTTCCAGTGCAGTCTATGTCATCACTCCCATACCTGCTACTGAGCACCCATGATAATTTATCGCTGGGGGACAGATAGAAAGAGAACAAGCTAGCAAGATTTTGGCAATGTTTGAATAAACTAAAGCTGCAATGTTTATGACAGGCTGTGTTACATGTTTTATAGATTTATCTGTTATGCCATTTTAGATATAAATAAATATCGTACGGAACCTCTAAGAGGTGATGCATTTATTCATTTCATCCAATCTGTGTTTCTCCCATAAAAAGTGAATTTCATTTGTTTTCATGAAATCTTGAGTTATTTATATAGTTTCTCAAAATAACAAGAATGTTTTGTCAGAGATGAGGGGGATAATTTTCTTATGATGAAGAAACTTTTATTTTCCGAAGACACTGACATAATCAGTTTGAGAGAGAAAGGAAATGATGTTCTATTAAATTAATGACATGATTGCAGGACACATCATTCATCATTACAGACCTGCAGAATAATGGTCATAATGTAGCTTTTCTCAATCAAGGTGTGGCAGAGGCCAAAGAAGCTTTTTGCTAATACCTAACATTTGCAGTAGTCTGACCACAAAAGGACTCACAGATAATGCACGCGATAATGCACTTAAACATTATCATGGACACAGTAATGTGCACAAAAGTATTATCCAGTTTTCTAAATGTGAATACATTCATGTATACATACAAGGTGTACACAGGTAATGTACACCTAGTATAACCTGAATAAATGAATCCACTCTGTGCATTAGTATGCATATTAAATTGCACACAGATAATATCAAGTATGATATACACTCTACGTCAGTATGCAGAATTATGTGCAAAGGGACAACTTACACTTCCTCAATATTCTCCTTCACCTCTGACATTGCAACAGTGAATGATATTTCTGGTGGTTATTCAGTTTTGCTCATCAGTTCGCTTAATTTCCCATGTTTGTGTCATCTTGGGAAAAACATTGCTTTTATTTCTAGATCATCCTGTAAGTGACTGAATACTAACAGTTTAAGTATGATGTCTTTGGATTTTGTTTTTGGTATGTCTGAGTGTTCCTCTACATCCTGATTTGGAGGAAATACATGGTCTGTTTTGGCAAGCTATACCAAGCTGTTGTTGGTACTCAGTTATATAATGGTCTGACATTTTAAACATCAACAATTCTCTGCACTATCTAAATATAGTTTGGATATAGTTTCTCCCTTTTCTTTGTGATAAGAGGTTCTTTTTTAGCATAAAAGCCCTACAGGGCAACAAATATTGCACTGCCTCTCCCAACTAGTCTGCCCAGTTTTGGGGCATTTAGCTACTTTCAGCAGTGTCCAAATGACATGAATCAGCTTGTCATGTGGGAATTCATCAAGGGCTGTGCAATCTCCAGATCTGTGTCTGGTGGGGATCGTGGGGGTGTAAGGAGTGATGGCAAAGGAAGGTATAGGGGGGTGGACACCTGCTATTCATCACTTCCCAGTGTGGTTGTGGCGTCTGTGCTTGAGAGCTAGAGAGGGACACTATAGCAACAAAGAGGCTTAATGTTCATAAGAAACTGATTTGTAGCCAGGCCAGAGACAGGAGAGGTAAATCATGAATGAACAAGTGCACAAAAATACACTAAACATGCAGTACAGTCCATAGATGTACACACAAAAAATGAGCATATTTTGCAGAAGCTTTGGGATAAGTATAATGAAACAGAATTCTGCGCAAGCAAGAGAAGGTCCAGCTGCAATACCATCATTTTTTGCTTTTTCCAAAGAAACATTTGGTAATCCATGTCATAAATAAACACATGTACTTCAAGAAAGTGACTATTTTTGTGTAATCCATGCACAGAGTTTGAGACAGAGTTTTTTGCTACACGTGAATATTTATATTATTTGAGATATACTTTATATATACTTGTATGTGTGAACTTTATATATGATTCAAGGTAGTATTAATTTGAGAGAAATCTATACCCAATAATAGCTTATTTAGATATACTAACTGCTATTTGCTTATTGCCATTGCATAAATCTATACGTGTAAATGTCAAAAAGATAACCGGACAGTGACATGGCAATTATCATCATGTAGCTGTGAGTTGTAAAATGTACAGTTTGATCCCTCGTTTTATGAAACTGTGAGATAAACTTGATTATTTCATCAGCAGTTTTTATGCATTTTGACAGATTTTGAATCACAACAAGAGTCAGTCAGTAATATTATATTTATTATCATCCCTTCCAAACAATCATTACCTGTTATATCACATTTATGTCAATTCCATAATGATGGCCAATATTACATTTTGCACAAGAATGTCTGTGTGGATGTCGGACTGTCCTCCATAACCATATAACATACTTAAAGTTTCTGATTATTTTTTTCTTTCTGCACGATATGTATTAATCCAAAGTCTTAATAGTAACCATTTCATTGGTCAGTCATGCTTAATTTCTTTGGATTTCACCATTACTTTCTGCAAACATTTTAGTCTCAGCATCAGTGATCTCTCCACCAAATAACATCAAAGTACTGACATGATTTTTGTTCTGTGCACACATTCCTTTCTTTCAAAGTAGCCTGCTGTGGAGATGTACACACAAAGCCAGTGTGATCATTAAATTTATGTGAGCACAAAAAGATACAAAAACTGGATATTTGAAAAGAAAGTTAGTTTTTTGTGTTCTTTAATATTTTTTTAGTATTGTGTCTGAATGACACTTTGGTTATTAACTGCTTTTGTCAAATGAATCTGTTAAAAATGTCTTCACAGCTGGAGAGGCACTGCCTTTTAGGAGTTTGGAATTCCAACCATCCCAGTAATAGGGCAGCTTTAGATGTTCACATTCTGCTTTGACATGCATTACACAGTTTCAGTGTGAGGCATTTTGACAACAGAAATGGCTGTTTTACTTATTTCTGATATGAAGTAAAAAGAAAAGAGAGAGAGCGGCAACATAATTTGATATGACAAAGCCATCATACAGTGACCTCTGAGAGCTCATCACGTCCCCACAAAAGAAAGTATCTAGATAAACTCAAACATAAATAAATTAATAAAAGGAAGGAAATGTGTGCAAATACATCCAATACAGTTGGAAGACATTTCGGATTCAACATAAAACTCATTAAGAAAAATACAATTTGGTAAATTCTTCAAGCTAAGCTGCATCAAAAACACTGCAAAGACTTAACAAGAAAGAGAAGTTATCTTGTTATTGACATTGATGTGTCACTGCGTTCCAAATCAAAGCAACATATGAGTGCATTACAAGCTTTCGCACGCCCTGACAATATTGTCAATGTTAAATGTAAAGACATGCTGATTTGAAAGTTATGCCTCCACATTTAGTCAATTCTCATTTTCAAAAGTTCTACTTCTCCATGTGAATGGTACATTAACCTCAAGACAAGCTGCAGAAAAATACTTTGCTTTATGTGTAGTATCTGATCATTTTTAAAAAGTCTAAAATGGTATCAATCATTGACTGACTGTCTAAATGAATAAATATTTCACTTTTATTTTGATTTTTCTCTATTGCAAAACATATTTACCAGTTATCTTGAGGCTTATTTTTTGACACATACAGGTAGGGGCATATCAATTCATAAACATCATCCGCAGCAATTCCTTTTTTCTCCTCCCACACCAACTCATACTTTGAAGTGAACGTGATCTGAAACACCTTGTTTTCTCCATGCCTTGAGAGACGACTAATATTTACTCACAGGTATGGCCCAGTTTGTGCAAGGATCTTGGGAATGTACCACACGTATGTCGACCAACGTCTGTGCACAGGAAGGCTGCATTGAGCTGGACTAGGTGATTATGAAAGAAATTCCACTGTCTGGTTCTATTTCGGTGTGTTGAATAATTCATTTTCATGCTAATCATTGTTAAAATGACTTTTGAGGCTATAGTTTAAGGTTTCTAACATTTTCAGCACATTACATACCTCCATGTCTGCAATGAATGCAGTGGTGGTTGAAAATATTTTGAAAAGAGTTTTAAAGAAATTGATAATTGTCATATATATTTATTCTCTATCAACCAATACTATCACCCTCCCAGGGATCAGTTCAGTGCTTTGACAGCATTGGAATAATTGGATCGCGCATTGTGTTTCACTGTGAAACTCTGCTCATAGACAAAATGTCACAAATCATCCTGATATATTTAAGTACGTCATTGTGTACAGCCATTTGTAACATGGATAAATAGAAAATGGCTGTACACAATGACGTACTTAAATATA
>CAAKHD010003348.1:29881-47878 GCA_901007705.1 Fistularia tabacaria | reverse complement strand
GTAGTGGGACAGATGGTGGTAGACTTTGCAAAAAGGATGGAAATGGCTGTTGTAAATACTTTGTTCCAGAAAAGACAGGAACATAGGGTATCTTATAAGAGCGGAGGTAGGAGCACACAGGTAGACTACATCTTGGATAGACAAGGCAATTGGAAAGAGATCAGTGACTGCAAAGTAGTGGTAGGTGAGAGTGTAGCCAGACAGCACAGTATGATGGTTTGTAGGATAAATCTGGTGACAAGGAAGATCAAGAGGACAAAGGCAGAGCAGAGGACAAAGTGGTGGAAGCTGAAAGGGGAGGAGTGTTGTATGGTTTTCAGGGAGGAGATGAGAAAGGCTCTTGGTGGTCAGGGAGATCTTCCAGATGACTGGACAACTACAGCTAATGTGATCAGGGAGACAGGTAGGAGAGTACTTGGTGTGTCGTCTGGAAGGAAAGTAGATAAGGAGAGCTGGTGCTGGAATGAGGAAGTGCAGGAGTGAATCCAGAGAAAGCGGTTAGCAAAGAAGAAGTGGGACACTGAAGAGACTCAAGAGAACAGACAGGAGAACAGGGAGATGCAGCGTAAGGTAAAGATAGAGATAGCAAAGGCAAAACAAGGGTCATATGATGACTTGTATGCTCGGTTGGACAGTAAGGAGGGAGAGAATGATTTATACATGTTGGCAAAACAGAGAGATAGAGACGGAAAGGATGTACAGCAGGTCCGGGTGATTAAGGATAGAGGGGGGAATGTATGAACAGATGCTAGAGGAGTGATGGGAAGATGGAAAGAGTACTTTGAAGAGCTGATGAATGGGGAAAATGAAAGAGAGGGAAGGGAAAAGTGACTATTGTAGACCACAAAGTAACAGAGATTAGTAAAAGTGAAGTGAGGAGAGCATTGAAGAGTTCAGTTCGGCTGACAGTTCATGTTAAGCCATTGTTAAAATACAGATTTATACTTCCAGTGGTGTTAACGTACTACACAAATCATGAACACAATTTTGTGTTTTTCATTGAAAGTGGACTAAATCACTTAATTAAAAGCAACATAATGGAAATTACTGACGTAATTTGATTCTTTTAATAAACCATTTAACTTGATGTGATACTGCCGTGACCACAGTGCACATGTCTAATGTCGCTCACAGTGATCCAAGGGGACGCTCAGGGAGTTTGCGTGTCTTCTCAGACACAAGAAAAATTCGAGGGAACATTGGTTTCCACACTCCTTGTTTGATAGAGAGCCATCCATTAGCAAGCACTCCAGGGCATGTGCCTGGGCACACCTGCCAACTCAACAATCACTGACTAAAGAAAACACTAAATGATCATATATATTGGACAGCGAAAGAGCGAAAAATAGTAACCCCAGAAATACACTTTCAACCTCCTGCAAGAAAAAGATGAGAAGAGAGGAAGGTCTTTATTGTGCACTCCATGTGGAACACTGCTGTGTGAAATAGGGAGGAAAGGCTGGAAGGGCAGATATTGGTTTATCTATAAAACACTGCAAACTCATTCACACGAGTACGCAGCCACAAGAGAGAGGGAGAGATAGAGAAGGAGGCCACCAGAGCCAGCGACACTCAGCACTATTTCACCAAACCAATTATCCACAGAGCTATAGCTCAAACTGATATAGTACATTTTAAAAATACACACACACACAGACACACACACGCACAAACACACACAACTCCATATCTCACTCTGATTTGTTCTGATACTGTGGGTCCAGTGGGCAGCTCTCAATCTGCTCACAGAGACACACAAACGCCAATTTTAGAGCCCTAAGGCAACTTCCTGTCCTTCCTTGAGCAAACATATAAGAAGTGGAGCTGGGGGCAAAGTAGAAAAAAGATAAATGGGCAGAGATTTAAAGAAAAAATGAAGGGGAAAAATTTGCAAGGTATATGTGTTCTTTTTTGTGATATCACAGAGTAACTTTATTTACACAAACAAATCACAAAAAGGCTACTTACACATTCATTCTTCTTAGTGGAGTATGCAATGTCTCAAACACATAAATAGGTCACTTCATAATTCTTTACTCATCAGTCAGACATTAAATATAAAATATTGTTTTTGAATTCCAAAGAAAAAGGCATGTCCTTTTAATCGCCTTTCTTCAATTTTCTGAAATAATCTTCATCAGCTGATATGAAATGATTTCCCACTATCTATCTATCTATCTATCTATCTATCTATCTATCTATCTATCTATCTATCTATCTATCTATCTATCTATCTATCTATCTATCTATCTATCTATCTATCTATCTATCTATCTATATCCTTTAGCATTTCACTCCGTCAATCTGTCTGTCTGGCCATATGTCCGGCTTTCTGTCTATTTGTCTGTCTATGTACTGTATCTGATTTCTCCTTCATTGTGGAGCTGTTGCAGCCCTTTTCCGATTACAGACCCATTCGTTCCACATGTATTTCTCCTTTACTGAATTATTATTATGAATAAAATGAAAGCTTAATACCTTCCCATGCAGTTCTGTTGCTCGGCCTTCAGTTTCTTTTCCCCTTTCTTGTTTTTTGGTCCTGTCCTGTGCTGTCCTGTTTTTCTAACAGGCCAATAACTGCTGCTGTCTTATCAGTTGATAACTGAAAGCTGTATGTCAGTTAAAAATGATTTCAATTGAATTGACAGTGTCTGCTCTAATCAAGATTTACTGTCTTTTTTCCAGTTTGATATATTTCAATGCTTTATTCAAACTTTGTCTAAAGAATAGCACTATTATGGCATTGTTTGTTTGTGTGTTTAAATTCCAATGTCCGTGTTGTGTTGTTTTTGTAGCTGTTCATCAATTTTCGGAAATGATCTCTATTAGGTAATATGATATGATTTTGCCCCTCTCTTTGTCACTTGGAGGGCACGGTGACACAGAGGTTAGCGTTTCGGCCTCACATCCTGAAAGACCCCGGTTCAATTCCAACAAGGGGTCCTTTCTGTGTGGAGTTAGCATGTTCTCTGCATGGGTTTTGTCCGGGGTCTCCCTTTTCCTCCCACAGTTCTAAAACATGGAGCAGGTTAATTGGAGAAAATTGCCCCGAATGACAGAGTGGTTGTCTGTCTGTAAATGTGACCCTGCGACTGACCAATCCAGGCTCTTGCCTGATGACAGCTGGGATAAGCTCCAGCATTCCCCGCAACCCAAAGTAAGATAAGCGGTCGAAATTGGACGGATGGATGACTGGGAACTCTTTGATCATTACAGATACATACAAACACACACAGGAGGATAAGAGGCAGATGATGGATGGATGTTTGTCAGTCGGTCGGTCCCTTCCTCTATCGATATGTCTGTCTGTCTATCTATCTATGTATCGATCTGATATTATTGAGACATGTTATCCCATTTTTGGTGGCTTTCATGTAAATACCAAGGCTTCAATTAAATGTAAAAATATTAAAAGTTTTGATTTTTATTAGCTCTCTAGCAGCACCTTCTCATTCCATTCTTTTTATTTTTCTCGTACTTTGTGAGCTTACATATCTAAATACACAGTCTAGTGTTATGAAATGTCAATTCCTGTAATCTTTACTTAAAGTTTGTTGCTATACTTAATGACTATTATCAGAACTTTATATGATTCAAACCACATTACATTTTACCCCATGTAACCTGTCAGTCATCTCATAATCACTGTTTCATGCTCTATTATTAGAGGCACAAACTTGTCCATCATGAATTGTCATATTGTCAGCCCTCTATTGTGTCAAATGGCAATAGGATTAGAAGGTTCCTGGTGCCATGACAGGCTCTCAAAAAAGAAAAGCAAATGTCTAGAACTGATTAGGAGACTGACGTAGCTGTCTGTTCAAACTGTTTTCTAAAGAGAAAAATAAAGTGAAAAACATGGACTGGTAATTTCGGTGTCAAATGTGATTGGTTTCTTTGTCGATAAGGGAGCAGTTGTGCAAAGAGACATAGAGTCTAATAGACAAGTAAATGTAGAGGAAGACACAAGAAAACTTGTTCAGGTCAAATATTTGAGATTAGTTGATTTTTCACTTTGCTGAAAAAAATGTAAGATTAAACATTTTTTGGAGCATGGAAATTTGAAAATGCCTACATTGATAAAAATACTTGTCCAAAGTTGAAGTATATATGGCTGTCTTCACAGCACAAAATACACACATACACACACACAGAGACACACAGACACACACACATACACTTAAACACACACAGCCACAGCCACACACGCATACGCACATACATACAAACGGTAACTTAGAAAGTCTGACCTCTTTGGCCACATGGATAGCCATTACATATCGAATCATTTCAGGGCTGATTACGATTCACATCAGGCATCATGCATGTTCATACACAGGATTAATTATTTTCTGTTTTCAGTATAAAGAAAAGGGTATTTGAACAAGACGATTTCATAGTATTGTAAAATTGAAATTTTAATACTTCATCTTCAAAAGATAAAAATTATCTTTAAAAAGTCTGGTGGCAAAGTATCATCCGGAATCAGTTTAACTATCTCACTAATTTGAAATAAGGAGACTTGAATTATTTGTTTCATCATCCAAAAAAGTGCGATTCATTTTTGGGGTTAAATGGAATTGTATGGTACTGTCTAGGACATTGAATCGCATTTTGAGTGTTGGATTTATATCTTCTCAGATACAAGGAAGTCTTCCCGCATCAATCTGTAAATAATTTTACCCTTGTTTAGTTCAGTATTTAAATAGCATTTGAGGTAGGTAATATTTAATAGCAAAATAGCTCTAAAATGTTTAATTGTGAATTACTGTTCAATTGCGAATCCATAATGAAGTTAACTACATCCTGCAAAGTTTTTGGTGAAACCGTCTTTTATCTCCATTAAGCCTATAGGCTGCATTTTACCCAACAACAGCAGTAGACAAGAGCAAATATGGTGGTGAAGGAGAATTTTCAAGGTTAGGTGATTAGGTGGGGTAATGCAGCCTCAGGGCGGCAAAGGCCAGTTGCTCCTGGAGCCAGACTCAGGGGGGCATAGGCCAGCGGCTCAGCCAGCGTCTCCCTGAGCCGGTCCCAAGCCCGGATAAATGCAGAGGGTTGCGTCAGGAAGGGCATCCGGCATAAAACTTTTGCCAAAACCAAATATGCAAATCAAACCTAAAAATTTAATACCGGATCGGCCGAGGCCCGGGTTAACAACGACTGGCATTGGTGCCGATAACCTACAGGGTAGCAGTGGAAATTGGGCTACTGTGTGTCAAACGAGAGGAGGAAGGCATGTTCAGAAGCAGAGAGAGAAGAGGAAAGGCATGAGTCTGAGACTGAGAGTAGGGACTTTGAATATTGGGACGATAACAGGAAAAGGTAGTTAGTTGACATGATGCAGAGAAGGAAGGTGGAGGTATTGTGTGTCCAGGAGACCAGATGGAAAGGTAGTAAGGCTAGAAGCTTGGGAGCCAGTTTTACGTTGTACTAGCATGGTACTGACAGGAAGAGAAATGGAGTAGGAATTATCTTGAAAGAGGAGTTTGTTAGGAATGGTCTGGAAGTGAAAAGAATGTCAGAGAGACGTATGAACCTGAAACTAGAAATTGAATGTGTGATGCTCAATGTTGTTTGTGGCTATGCCCCACAGGTAGGATGTGAGTTAGAGGAGAAGGAGAAGTTCTGGAATGAGTTAGATGAATTGATGCACAATATCCCCAGAAATGAGAGAGTGGTAATTTGGGCAGACTTCATTGGACATGTCGTTTCAGGCAATTGAGGTGATGAAGAGTGATGGGCAAGTTTGGTATCCAGGATAGGAACATAGAGGGACAGATGGTGGTAGACTTTGCAAAAGGGATGGAAATGGCCGTAGTAAATACTTTTTTTTCCAGAAAAGACAGGAAAAGAGGGAAACTTATCAGAGCAAAGGTAGGAGCACACAGGTAGACTACATCTTGGATAGACAAGGCAATTGGAAAGAGATCAGAGACTGCAAAAGTAGTGGTAGGTGAGAGTGTAGCCAGACAGCACAGGATGATGGTTTGTAGGATGACTCTGGTGACAAGGAAGATCAAGAGGACAAAGTGGTGGAAGCTGAAAGGGGAGGAGTGCTGTACGGTTTTCAGGGAGAGGATGAGAAAGGCTCTTGGTGGTCAGGGAGATCTTTCAGATGACTGGACAACTACAGCTAATGTGATCAGGGAGACAGGGAGGAAAGTACTTTGTGTGTCATCTGGAAGGAAAGTAGATAAGGAGAGCTGGTGCTGGAATGAGGAAGTGCAGGAGTGAATCCAGAGAAAGCGGTTAGCAAAGAAGAAGTGGGACACTGAAGAGACAGATGCAGTGTGAGGTGAAGATAGAGGGAGCAAAGCAAAACAAGGGTCATATGATGACTTGTATGCTCGGTTGGACAGTAAGGAGGGAGAGAATGATTTATACAGGTTGGCAAAACAGAGAGATAGAGAGATAGAGGCGGAGAGGATGTACAGCAGTTCCGGGTGATTAGGGATAGAGAGGGAAATGTATTGGCAGATGCTAGAAGACCCCTCCCTGAGCTGCTACCTTATCGTGGTGGAGGGGTTTGCGTGTCCCAATGATCCTGGGAGCTATGTTGTCGGGGCATCCATGCCCCCAGAAGGGTCACCCAAGGCAAACAGGTCCCAGGTGAGGGGCCAGACAAATTGTGGCTCAAAAGAAAGACCCCCATGATGAAGAACAACGTGGTACCTGGTTTTCTCCAGCCCGGACGCGGGTCACCGGGGCCCCCCCCGGAGCCAGGCCGGGGGTGGAGGCTCAGCTGGGCATAGCCCGAAAGGACAACATGGGACCCCTTTCCAGTGGGCTCATCACCCACAGGAAGGGCCAAGGGAGTCGGGTGCAGTGTGAGTTGGGCAATGGCTGGAGGTGGGGACCTTGGCAGTCCGACCCTCAGCTGCAGAAGCTCGCTCTCGGGACATGGATTGTCACCACTCTGGCAGGGAAAGAGCCCGAGCTGGTGCGCGAGGCTGAGAGATTCCGACTAGATATAGTTGGACTCACCTCAACGCACAGCGTGGGGTCTGGAACCAGGCCTCTCGAGAGGGGCTGGACTCTGCTACTCTGGCATTGCTCCCGGTGGGAGACGCTAAACAGGAGTGGGCATATTGATTGCCCCCCGACTCGGTGCCTGCATGTTGGGGTTCAACCCGGTGGACGAGAGGGTGGCCTGGGACGTGTTTTGACTGTTGTTTGTGGTTATGCACCCAACAGCAGCTCAATATACCCGCCCTTCTTGGGGTCCTTAGAGGGGCTGCTAGAGAGTGCTCCCTCTGGGGACTCCCTCATTGTACTGGGAGACTTCAACGCTCACATGGGCAACGACAGTGTGACCTGGAAGGGCTTGATTGGGAGGAACGGCCCCCCTGATCTGAATCCGAGTGGTGTTTTTTTATTGGAATTCTGTGCTTGTTACGGATTGTCCAGAACGAACACCATGTTCAGATATATCAGTGTCCATATGTGCACTTGGCACCAACGTACCTTAGGCTACAGTTCTTTGATCGACCTTGTGGTCGTAACATCGGACTTACGGCTGCATGTCCTGGACACTCGGGTGAAGAGACGGGGGGAGCTGTCAGCTGATCATCACCTGGTGGTGAGTTGGCTCTGATGGTGGGGGAAGATGCCTGTCAGACTTGGTAGACCCAAGCGTAATGTGAGGGTCTGCTGAGAACGAGATTCGGGTCCACCATCCGGCGTCTCGGGGGGGGGGGCAGTGCTCCATCACCCCTGTGTACAGTAGGAGCGGGGCGCTGCTGACCTCAATGCAGGATGTCATAGATCGATGGCAGGAATACTTCTCAGGCCTCCTCAATCCTGTCGAAACACCTTCCAATGAGGAAGCAGAGCCGGGAGACCCTGGGGGGGGTCCTCCTATCTCCAGGGCTGAAGTTGCTGAAGTAGTCTAAAAGCTCTTCAGTGGCAGGGCCCCAGGGGTGGATGAGGTCCGCCCTAGGTTCCTCAAGGCTCTGGATGCTGTAGGGCTGTCCTGGTTGACACGCCTCTGCAGCATTGCGTGGACGTCAGGGAGAGTGCCGCTGGACTGGCAGACCAGGGTGGTGATTACCCTTTTTAAAAAGGGGGATCGGAGGATGTGCTCCAATTACAGGAGGATCACACTCCTCAGCCTCCCTGGCAAAGTCTATTCAGCGGTGCTGGAGAGGAAGGTCGTCGAATCTCGGATTCAGGAGGAGCAGTGTGGTTTTCGTCCTGGTCGTGGAATGGTGGACCAGCTCTATACCCTCAGCAGGGTTCTTGAGGGGGCATGGGAGTTTTCCCAACCAGTCTATATGTATTTTGTGAACTTGGAAAAGGCATTCGACTGTGTCCCACGGGCAGTCCTGTGGGGGGTGCTCCGGGAGTATGGGGTACCGACCCCCGTTATACGGGCTTATCGGTCCCTGTATGCCTGTATGTCACAGCTTGGTCCACATCATCGGTTGTAAGTCGGACTCGTTTCCAGCGGGAGTTGGACTCCTGGACTCGCTGGAGCGGTTCGCAGCCGAATGAAAAGCGGCCGGGATGAGGATCAGCACCTCCAAATCCGAGACCATGGTGCTAAACCGGAAATGGGTGGAGTGCCCTCTCTGGTTCGTGGAAGAGGTCCTTCCCCAAGTGGAAGAGTTCAAGTATCTCGGGGTCTTCATGAGTGAGGGAAGGATGGAGCGGGAGATCGACAGGCGGATCGGTTTAGCGTCTGCACTGATGCATACTCTGTACCGGTCTGTTGTGGTGAAGTCGTAGCTGAGCCTTAAGGCTCAGTTCTCAATTTACCAGTCGTACTACGTTCCTACCCTCACCTATGGTCACGAGCTGTGGGTAGTGACCGAAAGAACGAGATTGAGAATACAAGCGGCCGAAAAATGAGTTTTCTCCGCAGGGTGGCCGGCAGGGTGACAAGTTTGGCCATCCGGTAGGAACTCGGAGTAGAGCCGCTGCTCTTCCGCATAGAGAGGAGTCAGATGAGGTGGCTCAGGCATCTGGTCAGGATGCCTTCTAGACGCCTCCCGGGGGAGGTATTCTGGGCATGCCCATCTGGGAAGAGACCACGTGGAAGACCCAGGACACGCTGGAGAGACTATGTCTCTAAGCTGGCCTGGGAATGCCTCGGGGTCCCCCCAGAAGAGTCATACAGTCGTATGATTCTAACATAGGACAAGAATATAAGCAACCTGACCTTCTTGAAGGTTTGTGTAATGTTTGTTGTGGAGCTAGACTTCAGATATGAGAAAGGTAGAAAAGAAAACTAGCTTGTGTCAGCAAGTCTGTAGGTATGTTTGTGACTATCATGGTTGATGGTTTGTGGACGCATCTTACAGACTGATGGTGTTGTCCTTCTCACAGGCACAGAACCAAAAAACACTGTCAAAGCCAAGCCATAGCAGTGAAAGGATGAGGGAGCTGAATGTATATGTGTGTGCATGATAAAGGTTAGGGATCACCCTTTATGATTACATTCACCTTCAACATGAACCAGCCTCCCTCACTGTATTATGTGTGACACAGCACAAGGTATGGTTATAAGAATAGAATGCCTAGAGGTCCCCCCAGAAGAGCTGGACCATGTGGCTGGGGAGAGGGAAGTCTGGGCCTCTCTGCTCCAGCTGCTGCCCCCGCGACCCGACCAAGAATTAGCAGTTGAAGATGGATGGATGGATTGATGATGATGCTAGAAGAGTGATGGGAAGATAGATAGAGTACTTTGAAGAGCTGATGAATGAGGAATGAGAGGGAAGGGTAGAAGAGCTGACTACTGTAGACCACAAAGTAACAGAGATTGGTAAAAGTGAAGTGAGGAGGGCATTGAAGAGGATGAAGAATGGAAAGGCAGTTGGTCCAGATGATATACCTGTGGAGGTATCGGAGTATCTAGGAGAGGCAGTGGTAGAGTTTCTGGCTAGATTATTCAACAGGATCTTAGAGAGAGAGAAGATGCCTGAAGAGTGGAGAAGAAATGAGATGGTGTCCATTTTTAAGAATAAGACAGATGTGCAGAATTGCAGTAACTATCGAGGGATAAAGTTGATGAGCCATACAATGAAGTTATGGGAAAGAGTAGAGGAAACTAGACTGAGAGCAGAACTAAGTATTTGTGAGCAGCAGTATGGCTTCATGCCAAGAAAGAGTACGACAGATGCAGTATTTGTTTTGAGCATGCTAATAGAGAAGTACAGAGAAGGTTGGAGGGAGCTGCATTGCGCTTTTGTAGACCTAGAAAAAGCATACGACAGGGTGCGGAGAGAAGAACTCTGTTTTTGTATGAGGAAGTCTACAGTAGCAGAGAAGTATGTTAGACTGGTCCAGGACATGTATGCTGGTTGTGAGACAGTGGTGAAGTGTGCTGTAGGTGAAACAGAGAAGTTCAAGGTGGAGGTGGGACTTCATCAGGGATCAGCTCTGAGGCCCTTCCTGTTTGCACTGGTGATGGACAGGCTGACAGATGAGGTTAGACAGGAATCTCCATGGACCATGATCTTTGCAGATGACACTGTGATATGTAGTCAGAGCAGGGAACAGGTTGAGGAAGATCTTGAGAGGTGGAGGTATGCTCTGGAAAGGAGAGGAATGAAGGTTAGTCCCAGCAAGACAGAATATATGTGTGTAACTGAGAGGAACCTGGTGGAATGGTGAGGCTACAGGGAGTGGAGATCAAGAAGCTGGAGTATTTCAGGTACTTCGGGTCAACAGTACAGATCAATGGAAAGTGTGGAAGACAGGTAAAGAAACGGGTTCAAGCAGGTTGGAATGGGCGGAGAAAAGTTTCAGGGGTCCTATGTGAAAGAAGAATTTCATCCAGAAGGAAAGGAAAGGTTTACAAAACAGTTGGGAGGCCAGCGATGCTGTATGGCTTGGAGACAGTGGCACTGAACAAAAGACAGGAGGCAGAGCTGGAGATGGTGGAGATGAAGATGTTGAGGTCCTCTTCGGAGTGAGGAGGATGAATAGGATCAGGAATTAGTCCATCAGAGAGACAGCATATGTTAGATGATTTAGAGAGAAGGTCAGAGAAGCCAGACTGAGATGGTTCTGTCATGTACGGAGGAGGAATAATGTCTATATTGGTAGACGGATGCTGGAATGGGAGATGCCAGGCTGCAGGTCTAGTGGAAGACCGAAGAGAAGATTTATGGACTAAGTGAGAGAGGACATGAAGGTAGTTGGCATGAGAGATGAGGATATAGAGAATAGGGTTAGATGGAGAAGGTTGATTCGCTGTGGCGACCCCTGAAGGGAAAAGCCGAAAGGAAAAGAAGAAGAAGAAGAAGGTGATTAGGTGGGGTAAAGTGCAGTTCCCTCTCTCTCTACATAATATTTCCATCTGGATCATCCAATTGAATTTGAGAATGTGAAAAGCTCACATTTCTAATCAACGGGCCAATTTGTTCATGTTGTCATTAACTTTTTTTTTTTTTCTGATTACCCAATTAAGCCCATTCAGTGATACCTGGGGTCCAATTTTTAATCATGGTGAAAGTATATGAAGTTAGCAAGAAAAGAAAATCAAAGGAATTGATTGTAAATTAAGGATAACACTTTATTGATCCCCATAGGGGAAATTATAATATAAAATAATGATCAAGATGCCTTCTCATAAAGAATGAGTGTTTACTAAATTAAATGTGACAAAAGTAAGACATTTATATTATTGTAAAATAACACATATGTCAGATAAAATAGTTCTTTCAACTTTTCAAGTACATAGAAAGCAGAGAGAGCATATGTCGATGTACAGCATGAGCTGAGTATTTAAGGAGCTTCACAGAAATTTGTAAGGGTGCTGCCTCACCATGATGTTTTTGTGGATGAAGCCCTTGCGATAGCGAGCAGGCTTGAGGTGGGGGTACTCCTCAGTGCTGGTGACTTGGATGTTCCAGACCTGTCTCCAAGCCTCGTAAAGTTGAAGATGTACTGGGTAGACCCCTGAGTGGTGAGGAGCCACAGCATAGCCCATGTCCACAGGAATATTTTGCTCCTAGTTAGTGAGATATATAAAAGCAGATAATTTGTTACAGGGATATGTACATAAGAACAGAAGTTATTGCAGTCATATGATTCTAACATAGGACAAGAATATAAGCAACCTGACCTTCTTGAAGGTTTATTTAATGTTTGTTATGGAGCTAGACTTCAGATATGAGACAGGTAGAAAAGAGAAATAGCTTGTGTCAGCAAGTCTGTAGGTATGTTTGTGACTGTCATAGTTGATGGTTTGTGGACGCATCTTACAGACTGATAGTGTTGTCCTTCTCACAGGCACAGACCAACAAACACTGTCAAAGCCAAGCCATAGCAGTGAAAGGATGAGGGAGCTGAATGTATTTGTGTGTGTGCATGATAAAGGTTAGGGATCACCCTTTATGATTACATTCACCTTCAACATGAACCAGCCTCCCTCACTGTATTATGTGTGACACAGCACAAGGTATGGTTATAAGATTAATCTCTCTCTCAAACACACACCAACAAAGTAGAACAAAACCGAGCAACAATAACAACTGACCTTGTGGAATTCAGATTAAATAATGGTCACATAAAGGGCGCAGGCCAGCCCATTAAAGTGGATTCATCATTCCCTGCTGGGGTATTATGATTTGCTTTGTTTTACAAAATTAGTACTGCATTTTGTCAAGCGATGCTCCAGGCTAAGAGCAACATTGATAAATCCATGTGGGGGGTCAACTCCTTTAGAGGGACAAACATCTGGTTTTCAAGTTTTCACATTGGACCTGTCACAGAATAAACACCATACATCGTCGTGAAGCATGTAGTGTTAGTTAACCCTTTGAAATGTGGAAATTATAAGATAAGATTGAATTATCTTGCAAAGTAACCAGGCAAACCCCATGTACTTAGAAAGGAAGACGGCGATGATGATGTTGAACCAAAATATCACTAAGATGTAAGTTACAGCCAGATTCCATCATGGCTGTAGAAAAGCTGGCTGATTTTACATTGGAAGTTTGAGGCTGCATGTTTACATGGACAAAAATTGGAAAAGGCCTAAAAATTTTCCTTGGCATTCATGTCAGTTGTGCTGAGAAGAGTACCAATATCATATTATCAGGAGTTATTCTAGCCATAATTAAAATTTTGAATCTGAATGCACAAGGTAATTTGGCTTTATCATGCAATGTATCACATAATTTGATCCTTATCGTGCTGAATTTGGGGTAATTTGATCCTTATCATGTATGAAGAGATGACAGTCTGAAACTATGGTTTTCCGACCAAAAATTATGAAATATTTCATATGCAACAAATTTGCATTACAAAAAAAGCTGTCTCAGAAATTGTGTATTTTTTTTCAAAATATTTTATTTGTTTTCAATTTAGGATTTTCGGTCTCACCTTTCTCCCTTTTGCTATGAGCTGCAGACTTGCTAAAACTAAGCTTAAGAAAACTTGCTAAGCTGTTAAAAAACAGTATACATAATTCATACAGCATTACTTTTCATAGACAGAAAACAGCATTGTTTCTGGATGCTTTTTTAAGTCTCTAAGGAAAGTCAACACCTCTGATACTATATATGTAATCTACTGCTGCAAATTAATGACAACAAAAATATCGCAAAAGACATCCTTGAGGAAAATGCAATCAAGCGGGAAGATAATGATTCTAAGAACACAAAAGGAGAAAGAGAAAAGAAAATGAACAGCTGCAACAAAGGCTTTGGGTCTACAGCCATCTTACTACAGCAAACTCCTTGTTGAGGACCATCTGCTCCAGCAGGGAAGACTCATTGTGGAAGAGATGAGGCTGCATGTGGCTCCACATATGGGGGAACCACCAGAACTCATCCACATACTTCAACAGCAAATCATCTCCCTCATCCTCTTGCACTGTGCCTGCAGAAACAAAAACACGCACATGGACACAGAATGGTAATTGATATATATATATATATATATATATATATATATATATACACACACACACACACACACACACACACACACACACACACACACACACACACACACACACACACACACACACACACACACACAAATCATGCTGACAATCACACCCGGCAGAAGATTTTTCGGTGGTTTTCCAAGAAGCCAGGTTGGCTTCGGTTGCTGAATAGGACCAATATTATATTAGTGAAATACACACTTTTTTGTGTTGTAGTTTTTCCAATTGTGGGCTTGTTCAGTCTCCCCTCATTTTTTCTTTTCCAGAGTGTCCTTTTTTGTCCAATTGCTGGAGATTTATAGAGTAATACTGGAAAATCAATATAGTCTGTCCTTGGAGACAGCATGCAAGGCACAGCTATATGTCACATTTTCACAAATTTTCTTATGTAAATATGAATGCATTACTTGGAGTCATTGACTAAACAGTAAAACCAAATAAAATAAATAGGTGGATATGAGAATGCTGATATGAATAAATTGTATTCAGTTTCATAACATTAACCACACAATGAAACCATAAACAATTAAAATTAATCAGTCCTGTAAGATGTCCAGAGTGGGTTCAACAAACCATGGGTGACTATGAGTGAATTAATTCAGTCGGCAAATTTGATACAAATTCTATCTTCAGTTAATTCAATTTGTATTCACTATTGCAATCAGAATCAATCACATTTATTTTCTTCAAATACATAAAATTGTTTCATGTTTCCCCCCTAAAACAAATACAACAAAGATAATAATAACAATAATAATAATAATGCATTTTTATAGATAATATGTAATTTTCTAAATTTTGTGATTTCTCCAATAAATTTGCCCATATTTGATATAAAACTAATATCTATGGCATTTATTTCCTAAATAATTACAGCAAGTGAACACATGAATCACCTAATCTTCATTGCAGTCAACTGTAATTAAGCATGTTATGTCTCACAATGTTTTGTGAACAATCACATTAAAGAGGTGTTGGAGGGTAAAGTTAATACTTTTCCTTTTTAACAAAAAGTATTTGATCAAAAAGCTTAGCCATCCAGATTCTCATTTAGAGCTTACTTGAACGTCAACAGAAATGAGGAACTGAATCATGCACACAAAACACCACAGTGATACGATTTTGACTAGAATTACCATTCACTAACCTGTGTGGTAGAACTTTCCAGAGAAGCCAAGGTTGAAGGTAAAGTTGGAAATCTGGGATCGCAGCTGTTTTTGAGTATCAAGGAGCGCCTGGGTTAGATAGATAGATAGACGGACGGACGGACAGACAAACAGACAGACAGACAGACAGACATGACAGACAGACGTGTTTTGTTAACATTTTGGAATTTTTGATGAGTTTTGCTCAAGTGTCTGTTTGTATTTAGAGTGCATTGTGATCTTTCTGTGGCTTGAAATAGAATTGAATTTCATCCAATAATTTCACAACTTCATTGATTTACTGGCTTTTAAACAAAAGACAGTAATGAGTGCTAACAAAAGACACCACTAGCAGTGTCAGTTAATGAATGCCAATGCATTCGTAGACTGATTAGGGTAGACTGATGACCGCCCCACACACTCCTACCTACTCATCAGTCATTCCATTCATCACCAAGAGAACATACACCCCTTCTACAAACCATGCCCTCATTCAGATTGTCCTTTTTTTCATTCTTCCCGCTTCAGAGAAGCATTGCCTCTCTGTCCCCCTTCCCTATTCCCTCCTACCTCCCAGCCCTCCCCAACTCTTTCCGTCTATCTCTTGCTTGCTCTGTGAAAATGTCACATTCTCAGGAGACAAGGCTGTTCTAATTTGAAAAGAGGACTGGAGCAGCATGGTGGAAATATCACTCCCTTTCTTTCTTTAACTGTCTCTTGTTCTTTCTATTGCACTGTCCCTGCTGATCTTACTGCTATTATTTCTTGCTGTTTGCTTCAATTTTGTTCCCCAAAACTCTTATAATTCTCTATATATGTCAGTCTACTGGGTTTTTCTGTTAGGCTCAGCACCACGTCTCTATTACCAATGTTTGTCAGACTGCTTTTAATCGATCCCCAGAAACCCTCTCTGATTTATGAGATGTGCAACCGATGTCAGAGCAAGGGATTGGTTTAATGCAGTCTGTCTTTTTCCCTGTCTTTGTCAGCCTCTCCTGTGTGTCTCTGTCTTGGAAACAAACAACAAACAAATATAGAGACATTGGGACAGAATGTCTTCATTAGCACTAATCTAATGGTGTTGAAGATAGCTGCATGCTGACAGATGTGCACAGCTCCCTAATCTGATCCCCTGTCTCCTTTGTTATGATGTCCATTCACACACACACACGCACGCAGCAACGCACGCACACAAAGATACAAAGATAAAAAGGCAAAAGTTAAATTGAGTTTGCTATGGAGTGCTTTGCATTCTAACTCAATATACTTTCAACTACACACTTGGTTGAAATACATTATCAATATGTGTGATATTGTCGGAGCAGCTGTTAGTCAGTGTATGAGTTGGAGCAACTCATTTTCATTCAGTTAATCACACTAGGAGACATAGAGGTATATACCATTTAGACTTTTCAAGTAATGTGTTGTAATTCTGGCCTGAAAACATAATTTATGGATATATTATTGAAAAACTGTCTGGACTTTTTTTTCAAAACTTCAATCTTTGTACATAAAAACATAAACATGTTAAAAACATTGATGAAAATAATTCAGGAATTATTTTCCAATGAACAATATTCAATGTTCTTATCTGGATACCTTAAATTCAAAGAACAGAATTGACATGTTGCCTATTTGTATTTGCAAAAACCTGTCAAAGGCTCAATCTCTGTCTTCAATATCAGCAGCCACTCATTTGTTTTGTGTAATCCAAATTGATAATTTTTCCGCCAAAATTTTCAAAATGCTCCCAAGTGTTTGATTGATTTGGGAATTTTGAATTGTTAATCATCATTTCCTGTTGTTTTGTTTTTTCATTCATAAAGTGAATTACTCTAACATTTAGCATGTATGAAGAACTTAAAAAGATGGTATGCAACTAAAAATGCCCACTGTGGATGACCGTATACAACAAAATGTCTCAATATGGGCAGCATGTTGGCGAAGTAGTTAGCGCTTCTGACTCAGGGCAAGAAGGACCCTGTTTCAATTCTGACAAGGGACCTTTCTAGGTGGAGTAAGAAAATGCTTGTATGTCTTAATATGTAGGCCTGTGATCGCCTGGAGACTGGTCCAGGGTAAACCTCAGCTCTCGCCCAATGACAGCTGGGATAAGCTCCTGCAACCATGACTGCAGGATACCTGGTATAGATAATGAAAGAATTATCTCATTATTTTATTTTAAGCATTTTAATTTTTTCATCAGTTTCTTCTCTCCTGAACACTACAGTGCGACAACTGCAACATGCTGCAGATTTAAACTGTTTGGCAGAGCCAAAGCTGAGAGGACAAGGAATATCTGTTGTCTCAAAGATATTTGAAAGAAGAGCAACGATTTTAGGTGTTTTCAGGAAAAGTGTGAAATAATCCTCATGCCACAATGCATGACAATAACAATTTATTGTGCTTTTTCTTCTTTTTCTATATGAATCATAGGGGATTTCCAATTTATTTCCATGTTATGCTAAATGTTTGAATACTTACTGTTTCATTTTGTTTTTTGGGGCCCTCTCTTCATTTTGCTTGTTCATTTATTGCTATTTTTGACCATCATGACATTTTCCAAATTTTATGGACATTGATTCTTTAACAATTATTAAGAAGTTAAAAAGTAAAAAATAAAAAGGTAGTTTGGTGTCATAGTGGTTAGCCATTATGCCTCACAGTGAGGAAGTCCCTGGTTTGATCCAAACAGGGGGGGCTTTCTATGTGGAGTTTGCATGTTCTCCCCCGTGTCTGCATGGGTTTTCTCCAGGTATCTCAGGTTCTTCCCACAGTCCAATACATTAAGTAGCTTTATTGGAGATCTTCAATTGCCCTGACAAGTGAATGAGAGAGTGAATTATAGCAAGTTTCGATATGCGGCCCTTTGATTTACAATCAACCAGTCCATGGTGAAACTTCTCACCCTATGACAGCTGGGATAGGTTCCAGCTTCAGTGCCCCCCC
>CAAKHD010003348.1:0-28752 GCA_901007705.1 Fistularia tabacaria | reverse complement strand
TGTGATTTTAAATTTGTTTTTGGATTATAATTTTTTTTTGTTTGTATGTGAGTGTGTGTGTGTGTGTGTGTGTGTGTGTGTGTGTGTGTGTGTGTGTGTGTGTGTGTGTGTGTGTGTGTGTGTGTGTGTGTGTGTGTGTGTGTGTGTGTGTGTGTGTGTGTGTGTGTCCATTCATGCATGTAATATGAATACTAGACCAGCAAATTTAACTGGGTCAGGTATGTCTATTTGATGAGAAGAAAGAACACACCAAAGTCACTTCCACTCTTCCTTTGCTTACTCTTCCCATCTCTGTCTCACTTCCAGCTCCATTTGACAAATTAATTTCAGTCAGCTTTTAACGTGTGATATTTCACATTACCTTCTATTCAAAAAAATTTGCACATCTAAGGTATTTTCTACCGTTAGCTAGTCTAACTAAACATGGCTGAAAAACAAAGTGGATAATAATCTTGGTTATTTAGATCCTAGTAGGGTAATAACAAAGTCAAAAATCACCATATAAATTTAATTCTATTAGTTTTAGAAAAGGCTTTTACTGGGCTGTCCTTTCACTTATATTGGGGGGAAAAAAAGTACTGGGTACCTATTCACTTGCTTAATTCTACCTACCAGAGCCTTTTTAGAGAAGAAATCCCTGCACAGGTTAAAACAATAATTTCATATGCATATTAAGGAAGCATTAGCAATCGTTCTGGAAGAAATTTCGTCTTTGTCTCTGTTGCTTTCATCTCATCTCACCTTATTATTGAAACCTGAAACATCAGCATTAAAAAACATAAACAACAAAAAAGGCAATTGAACTTGACATCTGAGATTCCCTATCAAGGATTTCTATTTTCTATTTTTTCTGAGGCCTTCCTTGCCTCTCTAAATATGTTTTCAGACCTCTTCTCTGCTGTTTATTTCTTTGACAAAGTTATAAATGGTTTTGGAGTGAGTTCCAAGTTCCAATTACTTAGTTGTGAAATAGGCATCATACTTAATTGGGTGTAAAAACTGACTGTTGGTATGATTGCATTTTAAATTGCAGGCTTTTTAGGCAATTTTATTGAGATCTGAATATTCAATTTTCTGCAGTGTGTTTGAAGTCATCAGTAAAGTCAAAGACTTCTGTGTGTCTTTGAATAAACATCCAAATGAATGAACATCCATACAGTGACCTGTGCTCTTTATTATTGTTCCTTGTTTTACAGTATTTCACACCCTCTACTGCCTTTACCTGGAAAGATCCTTCAATGAGCTTATAAGAAAGCCTTGTAACTGAAATAAGATTTTGACATTTTCTTAATTTTAAATCACATCTATCAATGTGTTGTCTGATTTTTTTTTTTTTATCAAATTCTTTAATTTTGTTAAGTAAATGTTATTAACCAGACATAGCCAATGGCTAAGCTGATAAAATATAGATATGAAGATCATATTCTTAGATAAGATGACTAGGGTATAATGATAAAGTCTGTTTACAGCTAGCTTCTTAGTTTATTTTAAAAAATACACCCCCCCCCCCGCTTTCTTTATCTTTCTCTCTGGTTTCTGATGGCATCACTGCATAAAACATTGATTTGGGCAGTGTGCTGACAGTAATCTGGAAAAATACAAATGGAGAAAAGATAATGATAAATGAGAAGTTTGGGGAGGTAGGTAAAAATATGAGAAGAAGAGTAAGGTGCTTCAGAGGGTGATAAGCAGACCTGGATATCTCCCTGACTATAACTAAGAGTCAGGAGAACACTGAGAAACATATATTAAAAATCACAAAGACTGCCATTTGCAAAGCAATGATTGGAGTTTTTTGACTGACATCATCGCTCATTTTGAGAAATATTCATACGTTGTCTTGCTGTGAATCGTTTTGAATGGGGCATATGTAGCTCTGAGCAAATATGTGTGTAGATTAGAGGGTGTAGGCAATTTTTGTCACCATATGAACTCATGGGGTGAGACTAATAAATAGAGCCAAGAGAGTGAAGGTGGCATTTTAATTGGCCTTTTCTGTCTTTCTCACCTCTCTCATCTTCTCTGAGAAAACAAGAGATGAAAAAATGTTATTTAGATGTAAGAGGGGATTTGTAACTCCTGTACTGCAAATCAAAAATCCACACAATACTGAAGTAATGTCAAGCATAATCTACTTAGCTATTGCAGGGCTGGTGATGAGGGAAGAGTGACAATAGCTCTTAATTTGTGTCTTCTATCATTATAATTGCAATTAACTTAAACTTCTGCATAACTTTTGAAGGATAAGTGCTTGGCATAAAATTATTTATGCCATAAATATGTGCTCATAAATAGAACAGTGTAGGTTCGAAAGAGTGAGAATAGTAATAATAATAATAATCACCCAAAACTATCAAATTCGTACGCTATTTTGAACATCTTTAATTTTGTTTGTAACAAATTTATAGTAGTATTTCTGCCATTGCACCACACCTTTTTCAGAAGTTTGATTCTACATTGTGGAATTGATATAAAGTATCAATATATTAAACATGGTTAAAGACACATTTTGTCAGATGTCTTCTTCAGTTAAAGCTAAGTGTATGGTCATCTTTTTTCCATTACATTTTTCTGGAAATAGAGAAAAAATAGTATTTCTCAACCGATGTAAAACCAACCAGCATGATTAAAAAATTAAGCAACCATTGTTCTAAGAAAAAGCAGTAAGGCATTATGAAATTAAATCTATAGCTTAACTGGATTATGTTCATCAGCTGATGACCCTGAATATACATGAAATGTGAATACCAACTGCTCCCCCTCCACCATTCGCCTGCTTCCCCTTCTTCCTTCAGTATTTTGTCCCACTGAAACTGTGAACTTAGCTGTAAGATCGTCCCCTATGCACTTTCCCCTCCTTTTCTCCAATACTTTCCCTTTTTTTTCATCTCATCTTGTTCTCTGTAATTTTAAACTCTCTTGAAGAAGAAAAGAAGAAACATGGATAGAGTTTTAGAGTTTGAAATGACATCAGTCTCTTTTTGTCTTGCCCATCTGTCCCTATCTCCATCTATCTCTCCTCTGCTTGTTCTCTTCCTCTATCCCTATTCCCCTGTCCTTCTGTTGTGGTATGAGTTCATCCTCATGTATATTTATGGTCCAAAGCTGAAGAGTTAGGCAGACCTAAAATGAAAACTCCAACCAGTCAGAGCCTTTGGGCTAATTTGGTGAAAGTCAATTTATCTTGGCCTGGCTATGTGAGTATACTGTGTATGAAACTGTGTGAATATAAACACTTCAATCCCTTTTTTTTATACAAGCATCATTTTTATATTCAAGAGCAGAATTCTACTGCAATACACCGCCCACTCATTCTACTCATTGCTCTTATCTCTCCCCTTAGCTTCAGCAGCAGACAGGTGGCTCGATATTTTTATTTTTCATAGTTCTGAAAGGGACAGTTGTGAGCTAACGACTGAAAGTGACATTGCCATTTAAAATAGAATTTCTGATATCACCTGATACAAATATACATTGCTGTGATGTATATTGTGCAACTACACTAAGATAGGCAGACACTTATGGTCAACATCAAAGCAGGTCACCAAAAATCTCATCAGCCTTAGAAGACTTATAAACAAAAACACTGTCCATTGTGATAACCACCATACACAATTTATTTCTGTTGAATGCCCTTGGGTGGGGAAGCTGTGAGAGAATGTGACAACAAATTTCAAACAATGAAGCAACACTTTCGCACAACTCTTAAATATCAAGGTCTTAAAAATAAAATTGGATACTTTAAGTATGTGAAAATTCTTTTGCACACTTTTGTGTACGTGTGTGGGAATGCTCATGCAAGAATAGGTATTAAAACGATAGTTGTCTGGAGAGGTGGGTTGCATGGCTGACTATCCATTAGTTTACCTTAATGAAGGGACAGGGGAAAAGAGTAATAAGTGCCATTCAGCTTTTCTCTGGCTCATTCAATCTCTCTCATTCTTACCCCCCCTTTTCTTTCTTCTACTTATTTCTTTTTTCCTTTAAATGCCACCCTTTACTTCTGGCAAAAGTCCCATTTACAATAATCACCCTCCTGTTGTACCACAATACATATGCTTGACTAAAAATACAAAGAAATAAGACTGATAAGGCTTCTAAAATGTTTCAAAGTTTTGTCTTAACTTGTGCTTCACAGCAATCACTTAATGCTTTTGAGTATAAAGCAGAATAAAAGATTCATCTAAAACCACTGGCAGGCAAGAATTCATCCTCTACACACCATTAAATGATTCTCTCTCTATAAGCCACATTATCACACACACCAATCACTCCAAATACCTTCACATCCTTGGTGTTCATGCGTGTCCCTTCTTTTCCAACAAAAATGTCATCTATATCCACAAGTACGTGACGGTCCAGACCCAAAGTAAGCTTCCTGTTTGTGAGGTAGGAGATGGTGTCAACCAGGATGAGTCTGTGCAGCCAGTAGGCAAGTCCCTGACCAAAAAACACCCTCCTCACCCCATCATAGATTCCCATGTCCTGTACGACAGTGGCTTGCAGGCCTAGACTGAAGCCAGGGCCTGAGCTATCACCACTACCTCCCCCAGCTCCCTCTTTGGCCCGTGCATGCAGCACAGCCTGGTATGTGGAGTGATTTGAGGAAAAGGAGGTCCATTCCTCTCCAGGTAAGGCCCCTAGATCCGTACCAGGCTTGGTCAGGTGGAGGATAGGAGAACTTGACACCACGCAGCAGTCCCACAGCACCTGGTTGGTCCGAAGTACCAGTGGGAAGCCTCTGAGCTTCAGGAGAGGAGGCGAGTTCTCAGTGGAGCGGTAAAACCCTATGATGCCCACTCTGTACTCGGTACAGTATTGGTGCAACAGCTGTCTGTTCCATGTGTCTGCATGAGCATACTTCAATAAATTTTCATAAATTATCAGTGAATATCGTCCTCGGCCCTTTTCTGTGAGTGGTGGGAGGTCACCCTTTCCTGAGGCAATTTCCATGCGGAACTGGAAGTGTGCTGACTCCAATATAGCCACTATGTCCTGACCCAGTTGAGAGTACTGGGACTCCACAAGGACCAGAACTATAGGGTCAGTGGGGACATGTATGTGAGGAGGATTAGGGGGATATGGGTACGGAAGGTGTCGATACGAGGACATGGAGAGTGGCTGGGAGCAGGCGGGCTCAGGGGATTGTCCAAGTTGCATGGCAGGTGATGAGTTTGCAAACAGAAAGTAGGCTGATAGAAGGAGAGAAAGGAGACAGCAGGAGGCCAGCAGGAGCATAAGCCTACGTAAGTATCGACGGAATCGCACAGCCACTGTCATTATGCAGAAGGTAAGCGTGGGAGATATCTTCTTCAGTTGGCTAAAACCTACTGAGTGCGTGACCAGGCTGTGGGGTTTGAATAGCACGAAAGATTGCCTATGTTTATTAGGCAGGAGCCACTCAAGGGTGCGTCATGTCACCATGGCAGGGGGCAGAAGGCTGTGCTGGACTTCGGTGAAAAAAGACCTTCATGAGTAGAGGGGCCTGGGGTCTTTTCTTATAATCTTTGCAGTTGAATCACATGTAGAGATGGAGCAAGTAATGCTTTGTGTCTGCAAAAAAGGAGACAAAGAGAAAGAGTGAATTTGATGGGCACCGATGAATAGAATTCAGAAGTTCTTTGCACATTTGATCATGGGCGCGTAGGTTGTGCCATACTGGGGAATGTGAGGGCACAGCTGGCAGCAGCAGATCTGATTGAAAACAACATGCATCCTTAGGGCTTATCCAACCTCTGGCGCGCTCAAGTGCACGCACACACGTACACACACGTAAGCGCGCATACACACACAGCAGCAGCATCATGTTCAAAAGCACAACACAAGTCAGTCCTTACAAATAAACACCAGCTGTTTGTTTGTATGTTAATATGGTAGAGCAATAAAGGGGATAGGAGCATAACTAATCAGTCCCATTAATCTCTACAGAGAATTCCTTTAATTGCTCCAAACTCCTGCACTTCTGTCCTATTTCTGAACCTAATCATCTGAAATACCACAAAATTAGAGTTGGAATCCTTTTGCCAAGAGCAGTACTCTGGGGGGAGCCTGTGACAGTAAAAGGGAAATGGAGAGTGAGAGAAAGTGCAAGAATAAGCAAGACAGAGAACAAGAGCAGAGAGGAACCAAATGCAATGAATTATAAAAAGAGACAAAAAAGGACAGGATTAGCATCTTAATGTATGTGCCGCGAGCCAGAGAAGAGAAAAGAATCCCATTGCATCTTTTTCTCTCTTCTCCCTGTCCCTCATCCTCCCTATCTCCTTTCTTGCCTTGTGTCTTTTCACATTTCACTGGTCTTTTCTCATGTTCCCTATCCACACCTTGTTCCTAGCTTTGATGATGATATGCCAAGAGATGATCAGTGAGGAGAGACTTAAGTCATGAAATAGTATTAGAAAAAGGAGGAAATGTGGAGCAGAAGTTTTACTTATTTCCCCCAAATCTATCTTATCTTAAATTAAGTCTACACTTAAACTTGGGTACATATAAAATGGGGCTATATTCTGCACTTGGGGCTTTGAAAATTATAACACCAGGTGTAGATTTTCTATGTTATTCAATCTATGAATAATATAGTAAATTAATTATGAAAGACTGAAGAATTAAATCTCGGACATAATATGATCAGTACCCGATGAATCTTGACTGATAAGTGTAATTATCAAGAGCCATGAGGAGGCGCTGGAATGAGCCAAAGAATGATGTAGGGTATGGAAATATTTCCCCCGATTCTTTTTTTCTTCTTGTTTTGTTGGTTTTAATAAAAATGGCTCGAATTTACGGCAAGATACAAAATATTAAACATACAAATATACGTGAGGCACGCTGGCGTTGCATTTGATAGACTTCTTGAAGACCTGCATGATCCGAGCGCCGTAATAAATGTTTTCTAAATTTGTCCCGTCAAAATTCTAAATACCAATAACTTAGAATAGACTCAGACACAATGCTGGCAAATTGTGTAAACATCTGATAAATATGCAAAATGAACTTTCTGTGATTCATGGTGCTCAGTAATTGACAGAATGTAAAACTTATCGAGAAGGAGGTCTTCGTGTACATCCGTTGATCAAAATTAAAGCGGCAAAAACAAACATCCCTCAATGACTTTACGACTGACTCAAAACTAACAGCAGGTAATTCCAGAGTTTTGATTCTATTATGTTGGGAGCCCACTCATTCACTCACCCTCTCCTGGAAGCGGAGGCGCTGCCGTGCAGGTAGTGGATTTAACGGAGGAACGCTGGGTGTGATGATTCTTGGAGTGGGTCAGTAAATCCGGTCTCGGTGACGCATCTCTCCCGGGCAGTTTGGACGTTGAAGCGGCGTGCCATCTCCTTTCTCTACTCTCCCCTAGTGGAGCATGGGCAACCAGCCGGAATGATTCGTTCCCCTCCCCCCTTCATCGTTTCCCTATTTCTCCCCCCGCAGTCTGATCCTCTTTCCCGTTATACGTGTTTGTTCCGTTATCTGTGCTTTTAAGATAAGGATTAGGCAGCAAGTGGACGATAGAACAACGATACGTGGAAGATAGAGTAGCGATACCTATCTGACCGTAACCGAAAGACCGCTGTGCGTAAACGCTACTGTATGGTAACGCTTACACAAGTGAAGCGATCGAAAGGGAGAACGCGAGAGAGAGAGAGAGAGATGGAAAGAAAAGGAGGGGAGGGGGATTGGGGTGATTGACGGGAACAGCTTTTTGGTCGGCACCGGCGATCACCATCCGGGTAAAAGCCCACGGTCCGTTGGTTGCAGGGCGCCGCTGCAAGTTAATGCCGCTTCCTGCACAAGTTGTTCTTGGTAGAAAAGTGAGATGTGGCAGAAACGTTAATTGCAGCCGCAATATGAAACAAAGTACATAGTATCCGTCTCAGAAAACCATGAAGGCCATTTCAGACATTTAAGTATTTAAATAAATGCATTCACGAGTCTTCACGGCAAAAACACGAACACCCTTAGACTTATGGATTAGCCTTATTGGGCCGCCTGCTCTCAAATGCCTATCGATCAGGAATTATATGCTTTCACATTGCAATTACATGTTTAGGCGATATCTGTTTCTAACCAGTCCATCAATCTCTCAAACCTGTTTACACTGGCATACACTCTTGTGCTTTTCTCTATCCTCTCAAAAGATGTGGTGGGCCCCTCATTCACATTCTAATGGCTATACGATGGCGCCTTTTCACAGTGCAGGCAAGGGGTTTTAGAAAACCCAATTGAGAGACTTAGTTTGAGCAAAAATTGCTGCTAATGGTAATGTGCATGATGGCCCCAAACAAACACACAGACATCTGTGCACACGCAACCCAATTAATAAAGCACATGAAGCGTGAGACCTTAATTTTATTTTCTCACATCTACTGACCATTTAATTTAACTTGAGGAATTGAGCTATTCCAAGGTTGTATTGTTACTAGCAACATTTAGAATTGTGGTCTGCTAATGACCCAAGCAATAGTGCCTAGAAATTGAGCTTGAATGAAATGTACATAAATACAAAAAGTCAAATTTGTAACACAGACACATATAAGAGACTGACATCAGAGAAGATTAGATGGATGAAAAGTATCAGAGCTGCCATGTTAGACAAGCACTCTCAATAGTAGACTCTCAATAGTATGGGAGAACCACAGACAAATGAGAGTGCAAAAAAGGACAGTGAGAACAGGAAAGAGGAGGAATTCTTCTTGTCTTCATCAGAGGCCTTTTGTTAAATGAGAGATAAGAGAGGAGAGACAGATCCACACTCTTCTACCTCAATGCTCATAACTAAATGGTGGTTCTGACTGTGTTCCTCTGCCAGGCCCAAAGAGAGAAAAGTAGTGAGAAACAATGAAATAATTTATCACAACAATGCATCACAGCAACAAAGGGCCAAAGCCCTCTAAACAAATGTCAATACCCCATATGCAATAAAAAATATTGTTTGTTGTTATCTACTCAACACTATACATACCAAACCCTAAACCTTGGCTCTAATAATGACACCATCCTCTCTCCTCTCTTACCCTGAAGCTCAGGCTCAGTATATCAAATCCAGCTTGTTGAGATGCATGAGCTTTTTTCCTCCAACAATATCAACAACAATATGCCTTGCTGGTTGATGCTGTTGCTATTTTAATGGTTCCTACATTTCGTGTGTGTGCTCATGAGTGTGCATATATGTGCCTATGTGAGTGAATCAAGAAAGCTCAAACCACCTATCTGGCCCAGACCCCTCCCCAATGCCTGGAAATGTTGATAGATAGATGTTCTGTTTAAAGCTCAGAGGCTAAGCGAAAGCTGCTTCCCTCCATCCCCAAGCACATTAGAGGAAATATCTTCTGGTCAATCAATAGAGCTCTCACAGATTGATGTGGCAAAGATACACAAGCCCAACAGCACACGTATGTGTGCACATGCTCAGAGTGAGAGGCATTTGCTTCCTCCATCTTTGGTTCTGTAGTGTATAGAATAACCAGAGCCAAATCAATGTATAACTGGAATGCTGCCAGTAGCTGCATTACCATAGCAACATACACCAGCAACTGATTCTGACATGAATGATATCAAATGAGTTCCTCATTGAATATTCTCCAACATTTTTTAAATATGATCTACCTTTACCGAGTACAGTGCTTTAAAAAAAAAGCGTACAATTTTGTGCCAAAGAATGATTTTATTAACTACAACTATAACGCAATCACGCTATGCGATTTGACAATTAAACAATATAGTAAAATGTTATAGTAAAGTATGTATGAAATGTATTTATAAGACCATTTGAAATTTTTTAAAATTTTTCCTGCCAAAAAGCTCTATTCATGTTCAATCGGTATGATTAGATGTATGCAATTTTTTATTCCACTGGCTGACTTGGGCCTGCATTGGCCTGTAAATGTATGAGCTTAATCTGGGCACTCTGGGTTCTTCCCAGAGTCCACAGTATTTTACAGTCTTCAGAGGTTATCTGAAGATTCTGAATTATCTGCAATAAGTCATCATCATGGAGGTGACTGAAAGAGTGAATTGATTGTATGTCTAAAATGTGGCCTTGTGATCATCTAGTGAATGGTCCAGGGTATACACTGCACCAATAACAGCTCCAGTTCAGCTCGTCCCCCATGTGACCCTTTGACGGAGAGGCAGGATAGATCATGAATAAATGAATGAATGCATTGGTGGAAATTATCTTTGTTCAAACACAGAAGAAACTAACATGCATAGTTTACATATAAACATACATACACACGCAAGCACACGCACACACACAAACACATTACGATGTTAAATGATCATCTCATTCAGCTGTTACTTCCAGAGGGCAGGAGGAGCTGCTATTTATCCATATTTGATCATTCTAACACTGGAATCAGTGAGATTTTTTTCATATCATATTTGTGTTGTAGAGAAAGTCACACATATAGCTGCTTATATTCAAATTCATGCTGAGATGAATTAATTATAAAAAAACAGTTGGTTGAAAACAAAATAAAGACCACCATGTTTTGAAGCTCATCAACTCCAGTATGATAGGTGTTTGTTTTTCTGTGTGACTCATTGAATACGGGATATGGTAAGTCATAAACAACTGATTTTTTGACAAAAAAAAAATGTTGTCAAGAAAAATATTGTCTCCACACAAAGGGAACCACGTATCATTGTGCACAATTATCAACCATACACCCCAAAATATCTGAAAAAGCCCAGCGGTACCACACTTTAACAAGCGACAAATAGAGAGCACGTTCATTCCATATGATATCAACACTTTATATTGCTCTGATTACAGTACATGTGATGATTCTGACAGCCAAAACATCTCAATTCTTGGAAATTCTAAATGTATGTGTGCAAACACGAGCATGCCCCTGCTGTCTACTCTCCAGTCATATGAGAAAAAAGAAAATAAGAATAGGATGGAAGAAGAGACACAGGAGGATGTCAGCCAGCCCGGCAGTGATCGGATCATGCAGCACTCAAGTGAGGTAGGAGTAAAGTGATCTGTTTCTATCACTCTCTGACCTTGTTCACTCTTGCCAAAAACCTGACTTACAACCCCAAATTAAATGTGATAGCGTTTCCCTCTATCTTTCCCTCTCTCCCCCTCCTTTCTTCTGTGGCAATAAATCGTGCTATAATTACCAGGCAGAATCAATAACAGTCACATCACTCCACTCCCCTGTTTATCTCCCTCATCAGTAAGTGACATTAACATGTTCATACCCTGCTGTATGCCACTTTTATTGACCTGTGAGTGATGGATCAAATCCTTTTTTTATCTGTACACCCAAAAACACAAATGAAAAACTGAAGTGTATGATCGTTGCCCACATATGTGGGGAAAAGAACCAAGAATTTGGAATTTGGCACAACCTATAGTAGGAGAGCTTGACACCATGGGGTGTTGGGGTGGGGGGTGTCAGTTGCTATTGGAGATATTTCTTTAGTGGAGCAACCAATGAGGAGTTACCCTTCTTGCCTAGAATAGCTCTCTTGGCCCCTATCTAAGGAAATGGAGGCCAAGGCTGAGCTAAACGTGGGCAAACTCATAGTGAAGAATTGATGGGTTATTCTCTAACAGAGAGAAAAGACACATGTACTCATGTGCATGGTTGTTGAGCTTTTTTTATTCATAGCCATGCAAGGGTAATGGTGTTTAATAGGAAATTAGAAATATCCTAGAAAGCAAGAGCAATTTTCACACCTCGAAATTGCTGACTTGTAGAATTAACTTGCACTCACACTAACAGTGAGTATGCCTGTGTAAGGGAGAATAGGGCTTTGTGTGACCATCAGCATAATTTGTATGCATCAGGGAATATGAGGCCACAATGATTTGTTGAGTCAATAACATGCACTCATTTAAAAGGACTGTTGAGAAAACTTGTCTCTGACTCCATCCGCAGAAAAAAATCTGAATCCCTCTGTAATATCAGATTAATTCATCCTAATTTAGCAATTCATTCTCTTTTGAAACAGAAATCATATTTCCGCCCGCCCCCCCCCTGTTTTTGGTGATAACTATTTGTTATTTTTTAACAATTATTCTGTACAATCAATAAAAAGCATTTCAGAAAGGAGTGTTTGAAGTTTGTTGTTGTTAAAACTTGCTCCTGCTGGACAGAAGTGAAACAGAGTTCCTATTTTTGTGGAGTAAGCTAAATTCTTTGATCTCTGAATTTTAAAGCTTGAAAAAATACACACCGAACTGGCTGGAGTGTATTGTTAACTGAATAAGTACAAAGGTGACTAAGGGGCAAATAATTGAGCAGTCAGACTTGGTTGCCACCAAAAAGATGAAGAAACAGGATATGGATAGCTCTGCAGTCCCACGAACAATGAAATACAAATCTGTTTTTTTCATTAACCTCTCATTTTAACATTTTTCCCTGGAGCTAAACATCTATCACTTGATGAATGAAAGTAATGTCAGTGTTTGAATGCAGATGGACTGCATGATACATGTTATATGAGAAAGTATGGCATATGAACATGGCATATGAGGAAGTTATGCTCCTATCTAAGTGCCAAGAAATTTTAATTTTCTTAACGTTCCAATTTTTCTTAACATATTTAAGAAGTAACATACATAGAAGTAGCTAAAACCAACGGTGAATCTATTTTAGCAGTAGAGCCTGATACGGTTGATTCTTTACAGATCATGTCAATGCGCTGCTGCATGTTTTGTCATAAACGTACACTGTTTACTAAGTTCCTAAACAATATATTATTTATTCCTGTCAGAGTAAAACATTTAAACTATAGAGCCCTGTTGATTTGAAATTTCAGTTAGAAATAATTGATTTTTAGGCTAAGTGCCCTTGATGGCAGCAGGAACCGAAAGGATCTTAGAGTTTTATTATTCATTTCTTCATTGTCTTTACTTCTTATCCTGCACAGATGATTGTGACAGTGCTTGTGACAATCTCAGCTGTCACTGGGTGAGAGGCAGGGTACACCCTGGACCAGTTGCCAGTTGTTCACAGCGCCAGACATAGGGATACGCAATCATACACCCTGTTATTGACACCAATGGGTAATCTAGAAACTTCAGTTCTTGGTTTGTGGAAACAAACCAGAGATCCCATAGAAAACCCCATGTAGGTAAAGTGAGAATATGCAAACTCCACATAGAAAGGCTGCAGTTCGAATCAAACGAGGAACGGTGGGTGTTCTAACTACTGTGCTACAATTAAACCCAGGAGAAAAATCAATGTTCAGACAATGTAGTGATTGAGTTTCGGTTATGTCGGCAGAAAATACAAAAAAACAAACATACAAAAAACATTAAGGTGTTGGTATACTTTGCTTTTGCTTTAAAAGATTTACATTGTTTAAGATCGATAGCCTTTTGTATTTGTCAGTAGTCCTCTGTACAGAGGCTTATAATTTAAATGAATAGTTTCTCATTTGCACCCTCTAACAACTGAATGTGTTTCTAATTTCTGTACTGTCGACCCTGAATATGTGTGAAATAAAATGAATTATAACATGGATGTCGTATCTTAAAATATAATAAAAAAAACTATAAAAATGAACACTGACGGCACATACTCTATTATAATCTGTGATTAAGACAACATTTATTGAAGGTAGGTCTATTACATTTATATACTCAAATTAGTTTTTTGACTAATAAGTGGGGGAAAAATTATAATTTACCTGGAACATATTTTTGTGGATACATTTTTAAGGAAAAATCTATCCATATTATATGTGACATAAATGTCTCTGTGAGGGAATCTGACAAGTCTTTAACTGACAGCTGTAACACAGGTAGCAATTCTCATCTCAAGGCAGCAATAAAAGGAGAAAAAACTTTTTGGCTACTACTATTATATGAATCTCTTAAATGCTAATTTCTCAATTCTTGAATAACATAAGACTAGTATGTAATTTAACACAAGCTACTACATAAGGCAGGTGGCCCTTTGAACGCTTGCTAACCACTCCAGGGTCACCTCTCACCCAATAACTGCAGGGATAGACTCTCGCCCCCCCATGACGCTGACTGAAGGATAAGTTGGATAGAGATAGAATGAATAAGTGAATGAATTTAAGGCAGCTAAACCCTACTCGTCATGTGTGATCACTTGCAGTGGCACCATTTAATTGCAGTTTATTGTTGTACTGGATATAAAGTGCTGCAATTGAAATATAATGTAACCTTTGTTTTAAAAACTCTGTGGAGAACACAACATTTTCTGATCACAGGAGAGACAATATGCAGTGACTACATCGAAATAAAAGAAAAATAACCAGATACTTTTCATCCCAAGAAGGGGCAGCAGTTTAACACACTGCTGTTGGTAAAATTTGCATCTTGATGTAAATTAAATGGTTACTTCTTTGTCTTAAAACAGTTTAACACTGGCTCAAAATAACTCATTTCTTAAACTTTCAGATTTCAGATGGGCAATGCTTGACTTTATCTTTTGTTTACTGTACAATAGTAATACAGTTTGATTCTGACAAGGACAAATATTTTCACATTGAGTTAATATTTTACTCATCATTTACAGTTCGTACAGGATATCGCTCTGAATAATTCTCAGTTCTCCTTAAAGTAAATAATTAGATCAATTCTACAAACATCCGAGATGATAAGGGAAACAATTATTTTGCAACACATTTGTTTCACAAATAAGGGTCTTGTGTAAGCCCAGAAAACTAACTTACAGCTTGACATACAACATTTTTTTCAGGTCATGCAGTCAATGAATTGAAGAAACATGAGGCCTGTACTGCACACTTAAAATGAGGTGCTAATCTCCTTCAGTCTTATTCTAGTAGCTTAAGCTATGTTTTCCTGAATTTGGAAAGAGATGGAGGACGAAGAGAAAACACGAAGTTTCTGAGGTCTATGAAAGGAGCTCTCTGTGGTTTGGGGATGCAAGCCACCAAGCTGTTGTAACTGCAATTGTGTTTGTTGCATTGCATGTAAAAACACACTAGGTTTTGGGGTCTCTGTCTCCTCTAATACTTTCTGGATACCAGTCATGGATTTTCCTTAGATTTATTTGCAGGGGTAGAGATTGACCATAATAGTACCGAACGTGTGTCTATGTGTGTGAATAAGTGTGTTGACATTCAATGCAATGTGTAATCCAATAAAGTTATAAGTGGTCAGTTGACTCTTTCCTTTTCTCAACAAATTAATAATATGAACATTTTGTTGTACACAAACACATACATACACATACAGACACACACAGACACAAACATACACACACACTCACACCGATTTGCATATAGAGCCAGCAGGTCAACAGAAGATACCATTGACACTGCACTTCCCATAGTATCACCCTACCTGGAACACCCAGGCTTGTAAGGATTCTGTTTGTAGATTTCACTCTGCATTTAATACAATCATCCCTAGCAGACGAGTTGACAAACTCTTGGAGCTATGAATTTGCTGGGATCATAAGCAGATGGCTCAAGGACTTCTTAACAGACACTCCTAGACGGTCAGGCTGGGGTCTCACTACCCACCAGTTCTGACTCTCAGCACTGGAGTTCCTTGGGGATGTGTGCTATCTCCAGTCCTGTACAAACTTTCCTCTTTTGACAGCACACCTTTATACAACACCAACAACATAATCAAGTTTGAGAATGATACAACAGTGTTGGGACTGATCCAAGGTGATGATGAGTCATCATACTGGGATGAAGTTTACAATCACACAGTTTGGTGCTCTAAAAACAACCTGGCACTTAACTCAAACAAAACAAGAGAACTGATTGTGGACTTAAGGAGGAGGGGCATGGAACTCGCTCCTCTGTATATCAAGGGAGTGGAGGTCGACAGGGTAAAGGAATTCAGGTTCCTGGGCACACACATCTCGCAGGACCTCACATGGACTTCAAACAACATTATCCTCATAAAGAAGGCAAAGCAGTGGCTCTATTTTCTGAGGTCACTAAGGAAAGTCAACCTCTCTTGGAACCTGATGCTGCCTTTCTACAGATGCTCTGTAGAAAGCATCCTCTGCCACGGCATCCTGGTGTGGTTTGGGAGCTGCACCAAGGCTGACAGAAAGGCGCTACAGAGAGTCATCAGTACTGCATGGAACATCACCAACACATACCTCCTTGGGCTTGAAGACATCTACAGGTCCTGATGCATGCAGTGTGCCAACAATATAATAAAAGACTCATTACATCCTGGGAATCACCACTTTATCCTCCTGCCCTCTGGAAGATGGTACAGGTGCTTGAAGACCCGCATTTCAAGATTCCTGAACAGCTTCTACCTCTGTGCCATTAATGAACTGAGCTGCAATCATAATAAACACTGTAAATAGAACAAATAATAATGATGATAATAATGTACAATGTCAGAGGATTTCCCACACCGATATGTTTACCCTTTTTTAATTTTAAATTTCTTAAATTTCTTAAATTTCTTTTCTATTATACTATTATGTATTTATGTGTTGTACAGCAGGAGTAGTACTGGCAATGTGAGTCAGCATTCTGAATCCGATTCTGACACACACACAGTATGACATGTCTGCTTTCTTCCATTTGTCCTGAATCTTTTTGAGTTTTTAATTCCGTAATAGACTTTTTCATCAGAACCAGATATTGTGATTCAGTGTTAGTAAGTATGGTGTCAACATTTGTTCGTGTGGAGGACAGAAATAGGAAAAAAGTGACAATTTTTTTAAATGTCAAAAAGGTTTATTGTCCATAGAGGCTTTAAAATCAAATTGGTGAATAATTCTTTTTTAGCTGGAAAGAGCTTCAGTTTGCCTGACTCCTTAAAGGAGAAGCTAATGTTTAGAAACGACATAATTTCTGTTCCTCTTCTTCATTTCTCTTCTTCTGTTCTGATATGTGTCCTTGCAATGAAGCACTTACTTGTGACATACTTCACCCTATTTACATCAAGGGAACCACAGTTCTGTGGATTTTTTTTCAGCTGCTGAATGACACTTATGAAAGGGTATTGTTTGGCTACTTCACTTGATGTGGCCTAGAAGCAGTAAATCACTTGCAACTACTTAGCTTACTAACACTCCATTCAGTAGTTTAACACAATAGATCAACAGTACATTCATTCACCCAGTCTTCCACTCCAGCCCTCCTGCTAATCAACTTTTTCTCCTCTCATTCCTGCTCTTTTTCTTCTCACCCTCCTGCTACACAAAACTGTTCCTTCCTCTCCTTTCTCTTGTTGCGCCCCCCAAAGACTCCTCAATTATTGTTCATAATGTGACTTTACTTTGTGAGGCAGCAGTTTCCCATAAACCTGCTTGGCTGTAGATTTGTAAAGGTACACACAGGAATGTTTACATATATAAGAAGAATAAGATGAAGACGGAATATATGAATGCAATGTCAGCTTTGTTCTTTCAAAAGGAAAGAGAATAGGGATCATTTTCCATGTCTTACATTGATATTAACTTAATACACACACACACACACACATGCGTGCGCACACACTCAAACGCACGTGGACACACAAATACACACGGACACACTCACACACACAGATCCCAAACTATGTTTCGACTTGTTTGTGATTTTTCCCCCCGTGGGGACACATTGTTTGTGATTGTTTTTGACATTTCAGTTGTGTTTTTTTATTGGCTATGGCACTTTCAGATGATCCAATTTCATCCTATTTTTGTTGGGAGCAGAGAAGTAACTGTCACACACAAATTCAAAAAAGTGCACACAAGCATGCTTGGAAAGAACACCAGCAATGACTGTCAGATGCAATAATTCCAAAGTATGCTCCATACACATACGGACTAGGTTAGAGCAAGGAAAAGGGAGGAGCAATGGAGGGAAAGATTGATAGAGAGAGAGTTTCCAAGAAGTGATTTATGACCTGAAAAGACAGATTAACTCCACTGGCTGCCTAACTGGCCCTGAAACAAGCTGAATTACAGCCTAAACCAAATGGAAAAGAGAGGTGGCGAAATTGAGAAAGAATGTAACTGAAAGGTCAGTAGTATGGCAGAATTGAGAAAGAGTGTGTGTTGACAACAAGATGGAAGAGCAAAATATTACAAATGAACTCAAAAATGAAAAGGTCAGATGTGAAGAGATGGATTGAAAAGCACCAAATGGAATTGAGAATTAGCATTTGGTCATCAGGCTTCTGTGATTTAACGAACTGTAATATACCACACGTCACCAAATATGGCGACCGACTTCATTGAACCACCACGTCACATGTCAAATGTGGCATCACTGACAGACATCTTGAAAATTGTGATTCCAAAGTACTTTGGAATTAATTCGCACAGTCCTCTATAACTTTGTACAGCACTGCAGACTTATTATACTTGATCCAGTCATGAAAAAGAAGAAAGAAGCAGATACCTTGAAGACAATCCTGTAGTGGAGATTTTAAAATTGTTGGAGTATTAATATGAGAGGCATTTGGGCTTATATTATCTGCCTTGGCTGACACATTCGAGAAATACATCTTAACCTGGTAATCAATGTTTATTTCCTTTTAATCAGTTATGTGGAAGATTACTTATCAGCATCACATCAGAGTGAAATTAATCTGAATCACTAGAGATACTAGTAACTACTACTGGTATTTTAAGCATTGAACTAAGTGGCTGTCCTGCTACTATCCTGTTCAATACAATGACAGTCAATTATTTTTAGGGATTAGCCAAAGTACGAGCCTAAGCATAGTGAACTAGTAATCCTGTAAGTCACAGAGAATCATTTAGGTTGGCAGCTTGTTTTCTGGAAATTAATTAGGGGAACTTTGAGTAATGGCAACAAATTGGATGATGACTATGATGGTTTAAACTGTACATGTATTTTAATGACTTATATTAATACTTGATGTTGCAAGTGGTGTTTGGATTGAAAAGCTGACAGAACTCAGGCAAACCAGGGGGTTTGTTTCACAGTTTGAGAGTAAAAATAACTTCCTCAGCTCACTGGCAGAAAACAAGATTGCAATCACTCCAGCAGCTGAGCAGAGGAGGTGGGTAAACAGGTGAGTTTGGGAGCAGTGTTGGAAATGGAACTCCAATACATAAGCGGACAGTCTAGTGATGATTGATTACAAAGCAGGGTTTCATTCTGTATATGTGACTGATGAGAATATGATCAGGAGTACTAATTGCAAGCAGGAGTGCAAGAGCTGCTGTCGGGAGAGAAAGTCACCTGACAGTCGAGAGCAAACACATATGACTTTCAAAAGTGGATAATCCAAGCTATCATCTATTAATGTCAAAACTTGTAAATATGCCAAACTCTACAACCTGATGGAAATATTTACCTTTTTTCTTGACTGCAGAACATTTTTTATGATTAATAATTATGGACAAACTTTTTGACATTTCTTTAAAAAGACCGCATTAATGTCTGCTATTTCGTGGAGAGTAAATGTTTTCTAACAAATATACATTTGTAGCAAGTGCATTCCTTATAATTGACACATGATGGCGTGTTGTTGTAGTCAAATTCAAAACAAAAAAATGTTTGAAATTGGACATCAGTGACACTGATGGACTAACGTTATTCAGACAATTCACATAATGAAATAAAATTCCATGTGACGATTTGTATGTCAGGTAAGCCATCACTTTTTAACCACTGCAAAAGAATCGGAGACAACGCAGCCTCAGGGGGGCACAAGCCAGTGTCTCTCTGAGCTGGTCACAAGTCCAAACAAATGCAGAGGGTTGTGCCAGGAGGGACACCCAGCCCAAAACTTGTGCCAAAACCAAATATGCGAATCCAACTTATGAATCTCATACCGGATCATCCTACAGAATACCAGTAGAACTTGAGTTGTTGTGGGTATAAACAGGAGAGGAGGAAGGCATGTTTAGAAGCAGAGAGATGAGGAAAGGCAAGTCTGGGACTAAGAGTGGGGACTCTCAGTATTGAGACAATGAGAGGAGAAGTGTTAGTGGAGATAATGTAGAGAAGTAAGGTGGATATACTGTGTCCCAGAAACTAGGTGGAAAGGTAACAAGGCTCGAGGCTTTGTAGCAGGTTTTAAGTTGTACAATCATGGCATTGACAGGGTGAAAAATGAAGTAGGAGTTATCTTGAAAGAGGAGTTTGTTAGAAATGTTCTAGAGGTGAAAGGAATGTCAGATGGACTTATGAATCTGAAATTGGAAATTGAAGGTGTGATGCTCAATGTTGTTAGTCACCATGCCCCACAGGTGGGATGTGAGTAAGACGAAAAGGAGAAATTCTGGAGTGAGTTACATGAAGTGATTCAGAATATCCTCAGAGGTGAGAGAGTGGTAGTTGGTGCAGACTTCAATGGACATGTTGATGCAGGCAAGAGAGGTGATGAAGAAGTGATGGGCAGGTTTGGTATCCAGGATAGGAAAACAGAGGAAAAGATGGTGGTGGAATTGGCAAAAAGGATGGAAATGACTGTAGTGATTTTTTTTTTCCAGAGAAGGCAGGAACATAGGGTAACATAAGAGCGGAGGTAGGAGCATGCAGGTAGATTACATCTTGTATAGTCAATGTAATCTGAAGGAGATCAGTGACTGCAAAGTACTCAGGTGAGAGTGCTGCCAGAATGCTGGTTTGTTGGATGACAAGAAAGATAAAGAAGACAAGGTTAGAGCAGAGGACAAAATGGTGGAGGCTGAAAAGGGAAGAGTGTTGTATGGTTTTCAGGAGGAGTTGTAAAAGGCTTCGGATGGTCATAGAGATCTTCCATATGAGAAGTTAGCAAAGAAGAAGTTGGACACTGAGGGGACTGAAGAGCACAGACAGGAGTATAGGGATATGCAGTGCAAGGTAAAGGTAGAGGTAGCAAAGGCCAAACAAAGGTGTACTTGTATGCTTGGTTGGAGAATAAGAAGGGAGAGAATTATTTATACAGGCAAAACAGAGAGACAGAGATGGACAGGATGTACAGCAGGTCTGGGTGATTAAGGCTAGAGAGGGAAATGTATTGACAGATGCTAGAAGAGTGATGGGAAGATGGAAAAAGTACTTTGAAGAGCTGATGAATGAGGAAAATGAAAGAGAGGGAAGGGTATAAGAGGTGACTATTGTGGTGAAGTGAGAAAGACATTGAAGAGTTGAAAGGCGGTTGGTCCTGATGATATACCTGTGGAGGTGTCTAGGAGAGGTGGCAGTAGAGTTTCATACTAGATTATTCAACAGGATCGAGGATAGAGAGTGAGAAGATGCCTGAGGAATAGAGAAGCAATGAGATGGTGTCCATTTTTAAGAATGATGGGGATGTGCAGTATTGCAATCGCTATAGAGGGATAAAGTTGATGAGCCATTCAATGAAGTTATGGGAAAGAGTAGTGGAAACTCCACTGGGATCAAAAGTCTGCATTTGTGAGCAGTAGTATGGTTACATCCCTGTAAAAAAAAGTACTACAGATGCAGTATTTGCTGGTAGAGAAGTACAGAGAAGGTTGGAGGAAGCTGCCTACGACAGGGTGCAGAGAGGTTTAACTATGGTATTGAATGAGGAAGTCTGGATTGGCAGAGAAGTATGTTAGATTGATGCAGGACATGTATGCGAGATGGGAGACAGTGTTGAGGTGTGCTTTAGAGAAGAGAAGTTCAAGGTGGAGGTGGGACTTCATTAGGGATCAGCTCTGAGCCCCTTCTTGTTTGCACTGGTGATGGACAGGCTGACAGATGAGGTTAGACAGGAATCTCCATGGACCATCTTGTTTGGAGATGACATTGTGATCTGTAGTGAGAACAGGGAACAGGTTGAGGAAAATCTTGAGAGGTGGAGGTATGCTCTGGAAAGGAGAGGAATGAAGGTTAGTCCCAGCAAGACAGAATATATGTGTGTAAATGAGAGGAATGGTGAGGCTACAGGTAGTGGAGATCAAGAAGTTGGAGGATTTCAGGTACTTAGGGTAAACAGTCCAGAGCAGGGGTGCTCAATACGTTGATCGTAATCTACCAGTCGATCGCAAAGGTAGTATTGGTAGATCGCATGACATTAAAAAAATGGATGTCTTGGAAAATCTTGAGAGGTGGAGGTATGCTCTGGAAAGGAAAGGAATGAAGGTTAGTCCCAGCAAGATAGAGTATATGTGTGTGAATGAGAGGGACCTGAGTGGAAGGGTGAGGCTACAGCGAGTGGCGATAAAGAAGGTGGGGGATTTCAAGTACCTAGGGTAAACAGTCCAGGACAATTGACAATGTGGAAAAGAGGTTAGGAAACAGGTTGGAATGGTTCAAGAAAAGTGTCAGGGGCACTATGCGATAGAAGAATATCAGCCAGAATGAAAGGAGAGGTGTACAAGACAGTTGTGAGACTAGCGATGCTGTATGGTTTAGAGACAGATGCATTGAAGAAGAGACAGGAAACAGCTGGAGATAGGAGAAATGAAAATGTTGAGGTTGTGTTTGGGACTGGATACAATCAGGATTGAGTCACTTCCATACCTCCACAGGTATATCACAGCACATTGAATGTTTTGGTGATAAGGTCAGAGAAGCCAAACTGAGATGATTTGGTCATGTACAGAAGAGGGATAGTGAATGTATTGGTAGAAGGATGCGGGGATTGGGGCTGCCAGAAAGGAGATCTAGAGGAAGACAAAAGAGAAGATTTATGGACGTAGTGAAAGAGGACTTGAAATTAGCTGCCGTGAGAGAAGAGGATACAGAGAATAGGGTTAGCTGGAGGACCTTGATTCGCTATGGCGACCCCTGAGGAAAGTAGCTGTAAGGAAAAGAAGAAGAAATGGAAGCAGAAGAAGCTGAGACAAGTATTATAATCTGTTAAGCTATGTGCTCTGGGTGAGGTTATCCAAACCCCTTGAGATTTGCATTATATTTAGCCTATAGTTGATCAAAATACACTCTACAGATCATGGTGGTGGTATTGATATGATAACATCTCAAAAAACACAAAATGCAATGTTAGCCTTAATGACAGTGACAACACCATGAATACAGGCAGCTACTTTTGATAGAGTTCAAGGTTTGTTGTTGATTTATTAAGTAGTTGTCCTGTAACAGCCCTAGGTCTTGCTAATGTCTCTTCCATTTATATACTCTCTGGTTTTATGATTATTCTTTGATGAATTTCTGCATACATCCAAAACTTCACACATTTATGACCTGTCTTGTTCCATTACACTTAAATGTGTTTATGTGTCTTTTTGTGCGAGTACCACTAGTCACTAATTGCAGATATCGCTTTGCCACACCTAATATTTCATGTTTTTTGATGTTTAATTTTACTGGTTGATTACTCGAGGAGTTTAGTATTGCCATTCCTCTTCCACTACCGCGAGGACGACTCATCCGTCTTCTCACACCCTCAATGTTTTGCATACATAAAGAGCTTACTCTGACGAACAGAGAAATGGATTCCATAAATCATTCTTCCATTTGTAGGAGCTTTTCTTGGTCTTTCCATTAAATGAATGTACCAGAGCCCATGCTAAATGTTGAGTGTCTGGAGACATGCAGTTCATTTAAACATTTTTTCCTCTATCCATTTTTACGTCAAACAGTTGTGCTCATCCTCTTCTGAAAATCTCCCTTCTAGACCGGCAAAATGAATCCTCCTCCAAAAATCTCCTTGCTAGACAACCAAAAACACACTCAAAAAAAATTCAATGTTTCTTGTTTTTTAGTTTACTGAGTAATATTAAATTTCATAAAGAGAGTGAAGTACCAGCACACTATAGAAAACAGGGGGCTAGAGTTGAGTCATTTGTGCATCATACATGTGTGCATATACCATCAGAAATATTTGTATGTTTTTTAGTGGAGTCTGTTGTGGTTTTATTTTTTTTAGGTTATGGCATCCTGCATCTGTTAGGTGAACAGAAGCTCACATTTTTACCACAAGCACATACTCAAACATATTGGTGTTGCTGACCAAGGCAACTGTCTTGCAAAAACATGTTCTCATACAGATTGGTGCAAATGCTCTGCACATCTTATAAATCAAAAATGCAAGCTAAGCTTAGCATAGGTTATACAGTTTTTATTGCTTGCTGTTCTCTGTGATCTGAAAATAAATCCAGCAACTAAATTGATTTACTTGTGTTTATCACTTGCTCTGCTGCTCACCCTCTCCTTTTACAGATTGGAATCTCATATAAACCAGAGAGATACAGGTTTTTACAACCCAATTTAAAGACATGTTTAGAAAAATGGTGTGATTGTTGGGAGGGTATGTGTGGTAGCTTGTTCCTTTTAGGCTCAATTTGCTTTTACCAGATTCTGTCTCTGCTCTTCACCCTCTGTGATCTCTTTAAGAGTGTATCTGGGTACAGAAAGAGTCAATTCTCCCGGGATGTGTAGGACTCCCACCACATCATCTTTGCTGAAACTTCAGTCTCATCAGCTAAATAAATAGCATCTTTCACTGTTGCTATTCAACACAACCTTAGGTCAAATTGCCTTAGTTATGCAGTGAATTTGTAAACATGTGTGGCTCTGTGTTGTGCACACAACTCCTCTCTTGTGTTTCAAATGATGTGGTATGCTTGCCAGTGGCATGAAGGAAATTGGTGTTCGATCCTTAGCAAGGCCAGCGTGCCTTTGGGCTAGATATTAGCCTCATGCTAAGCCAAAACAATGCAAATACAGGCCCTGAGTCAACCACAGGATCATTAACAAGCACTCAGCTTCTTCAGTTATACAAAAGGTGATTCATAGCAGTACTGAGGGGATGCGTATACGAAATGTTCCTCAAATAAGCTGTGAGGGCATACTCACTTACCTAGCAAGGGGTCAAGGGAAGTGCACTGCTGTGAGAGAAGTTTAAAAGCGGTTACTGATAGTGGAAGCAATATTATAATTAGGCTGGATGTACTGTAACATGTGTTGCTTCTTTTTTGATTTAGTGATATGATTTGGACAGGTTGCTATTTGAAGAGATTTTGGAAAATGTTTGAGGAAAATTTTCTAGGCTTAAAGATATAGCTTTTGTTCTGGTGCAGGCATTTACTATGATAATGGTTTTCTTGGAGGACACATGTCATTAAAAGGTGGAGCGCATAACATTACATTTGGTTTTAACTCCAGGGCTACCATCCATCACCACTGAGGTGGGTATTGACTACCTTCTTAGATTGCAACTCCTTTCATTGTGACAAATACACAGTGGATGGACAAAAAAAGAAATGAGAAAATGTCAGTTACATCACTGCACGTGTGGTGTCGATTCAGGTGACCACTGTGGCCAATGCATTCAGACTGTGGTCTTTTTATTGTGGAACTAATTCATTCTGGTTTGTGCGTGTATGTGTGTGTATGTGCGGGTGTGTGTGGTTAGGGAAGTGTGTGTGTGTGTGTGTGTGTGTGTGTGTGTGTGTGTGTGTGTATTTTGTGTGGTGTGTGTGGTGTGTGTGCTAGTGTATGTGTGAGTGTGTAGTGTGGTGTGGTGTGTTTATGTGTGTGCGCACACCTGCGCGTGTTTGTAGATCTGGTTATTCCAGTGATCCTCTTTTTGCTGACAGATATGAACATGCTGTTGGTCTAGGAGTGCAGTGGGCCGAGACCAGGAAGGGGGAGAGAGGAGAAGAAGCAAGAGACGACAGGAGAGGAGAAGCATATCGGACACCACCTATTTATCACCCCGACGTCTTCCATCCGCAGCCAGGTTGAATGGGATGAGAGAGCAATGGAGCTGATGAAGACGGCAATGCTAGAACCACAGATATAGAAGTAAGGCTGAAAAGAAGGAATTGGGTCTGTATCTCAACTATAAGACTTTTCTTTATGCTCGTGTCATTTATCATGGTTTCATACTTTGCTCATCAGCCTCAGACCCATCTCCTCTCTCAGAAGCCCTCCCCTCCAGCTGATTTTATACTGCACCAGTCACTGGCTAGAATATGAGGGGTGGTGTGGATGGGGTGTTTGCAAGGGGCTCCCCACAGAGAAAGCTTCTGTTACCAAGGAGAAAGTGAAAGAATGCTACGCATTTCCATACTAAGAGAATCATTCAGTGTGACAAACTACCAAGGGAGAAATTTCACTCCTAATAAAAGCGTAATAATAAGCCAGTCAATATCCAAGAAAATGTTGCGATCTCAACTACAAAATGACACATTTAACTTCTATATCAAATCTCACTTTCCAGACTATTTTTGTGTGCACATCTGCAATTGTGTGCTGCAGGGCACACACAATAAATGTTTTTATGCTCACAAACCAATTTCGGCCCTGAAATGAGATCCAAAGTACCATCTCACCATGCTCTCATAATTAATTGAAAAGAACTAAAATAATGATATCTGGGGAGCAACAGTGATAGCCGTGGTATATTTCTGACAGCTGGCTCCCTGAAACACTTTTTAATATCATGGAAGGATGAAGATCTGATTTAAAATCTCTGTGTTTGCGCTTCATGTCTTTACATTTTTGTACTTGAATATGTTTCTGATGCGATGAGAGAATCAGAGAAATCATAATATGCTAAAGCATAATACATCTCTGGCTTTTTACTGATGAATTATTGGTAGAGTTGATGTTTAACAACCTAAGATTTCAGAGCAATGGGGATAGAGACTGACAGAGAGTGAGTGTTGTCATTTTGTGGGCATTTGGACCACTGCAAAGGTCCCTACCACAAGGGGGGTGATAAATTGCATAGTCAAAAAGAAGCAACACCTGTCAGCTACACCCTCCCAGGCCAACACTAAAAGACAGGAGACATACTCACATGTGGACTCATACACAAACAGAAGTCCTTGGACATAACCGGATTTATCGTAGATAGCTGTCACCTTGAACTGTCAATTCTTTCATCAACAACATGTACTGACCTGTCAGGGAGCAAATGAAGTGTATTAAGAGCTTAGCCGTTGTGTGTTATAACCACTGTTCACTGAAGTAGTCACAAGTTGTGCCAATAAGGAAGAGAAGTGCAGAAATTAAGTGACTCAGCAGTGGTACCCTTTAATCACATAATTCTGATAGGCTCATTCTCATTTCTCCCTCTACCACATCTCTCTCTCTCTCTTCCTAAACACACATAAACAACCAAAAGCAATTGTGCTTTCATCCCCTTATTACAGTGACTCATTTTTATTTCCAAAGCCTTCTCTTTCACTCCAAACAAAATAGTCAGTTAATAGATATCTCAACCTGTTAAACATCAAACCAAGCACAAAGTAACTGGCTACATACCAGAAAGTTTGATCTAATTCATTCATCCATCATGGTTTTAGAGGCATTTGATTTGTCCAAATAGATAAAGAGTTAATTAGTCAATAAATATATTCCAAAGCTAAGAAAATGTTCTTTGTTTATTGTTTTTAACCTGAATACCTTCTTAATTTCCACCATTGCTTTTTCTTTTGTGAATATTTTAGTTATTTTTATATCATCTCATCTGTTACCATGTAACTATCAGTGTGACTGGTGCTAGTAATGACAGATAATTTGTAAATGTCCTTCCTAAACCCCACTTTCGCCTCACCCCTCTCAACACAAGATGGCTACAGCTTTTAGATTATTGCGATTGACAGGGCAGTATATCAAGATTTAAAGATGATCCAAAACAGTCTGGACCTTTCATATCCATCAATCTACCCATTCATTGTCTACTTCTTTTCCTGCATTTAGGGTTGTGTGAATGCTGGAGCCTATCCCAGCTCTCATTGGGAGAGAGGCAGGGTACACCCTGGACCGGTAGCAAAGTCGATGGCAAGGCCACATATAGAGACACAACGATTCACTCTCTCATCTGGGCAATGTTTCCTATTGACTCCAATTAACCTCCTGCATGATTTTGCACTGATGGAGGAAATCAGAGAACCTGGAGGAAACCCACGCTGATACGGGGAGAACTCAACGGAGAAAGGCCCCTGTGGGAATTGAATCAGGGTTCTTCGTACACACATATATTTATATGGAAATGTATATCTTATGCTGTGATTTGGTAAGTAGCATGATACTTCAGTCAAATTCCTCGTTTTTTTTCTGCCTAGTGAGCATGTTGCTAGATGCTGCTTGAAATTAACAACAGTATACACGATTTCTGGGTTTCTGTTGAACTGGTTTTACAGCAGCAGTAAATAATTAATTCTAGAATATACCAGTTTCAAGTTCTGAACTGATTATCTGTGGAACAGCTGTGGAGACACAAAAGTTAGTCTTTCATAATTTAGGAGAAACATGGTCATGGCAGCAAGTCAGAGATTTACTCTGTTGTTCATCCCTATAGAGATCTAATTCAAAGACACTGTGGCATGTCATAATTGCCGGTCTATTTTATGTCATAAATCACCATCTCTTTCCTGAGGTGAGGTAGTGGTTTCAACATTAAAACCAGTTATACTGTATATCAGTTCAAGACCATCACAAAAAGTCTATGATCATCTTACATTTCAGATAAGTCAATGCCTGTAAAATTATCATTGTCCTAGATTTTTTAAAATGTAAATTGTACTTAGTTCTTCTCCCGGCCCAGGTTCTGAGTTAAGTCTATCAAATGCTTTCTGTCTAAGTGATCTCGTGTTGATGACTAACTGCATTGTCTCTGCAATTTTTTGTTAATCTGTCCCGGAATTATAAGAAAAAAGCATGCATTTTAATTAAATGATTGACATTCTTCATGCATAGGTTATATTTTAAACAGATTTTTTGGTTTGTTGATTATATTCACCTTATAAATGCAGCCTCAGGGCGGCAGGGGCCAGTGTCTCCCGGAGCCGAACTCAGGGGGGCATAGGCCAGTGTCCCCCCCTTGCTGGTCCCAAGCCCGGATAAAATGCGGAGGGTTGAAACAGGAAGGGCATCCGGTGTAAAACTTTTGCCAAAACCAAATATGCGTATCGAACCTAAGAA
>CAAKHD010003344.1:30330-51574 GCA_901007705.1 Fistularia tabacaria | reverse complement strand
GGGGGAAGGAGGGAGGGGGAGAGAGAGAGAGAGAGAGAGAGAGAGAGAGAGAGAGAAAGACTTCACATGGGTGACGCCACATCCATGTCCAGAGTGAGGGATTCTGTGGGGCAGAGCAGAGTGCAGAGGCCACCTGTTAGAGGAAGGTTCGGGGTTTGGGGGGTGTAGGTTAGAGCCGGTTGAAGAAATTGTGATAATTTTCATGATGTCTAAGTCATCATGACAGCTGTGTGTGTGTGTATTTGTAAAGTGACTCACCCATGTGTCCGGGATTAGCCTCTGCCTCGTTGTGCATCAGGGAATCCAGAGTACGAGGGGACATAGGGAAGAGGTCACTGGTGTTTCCGGAGTTTGTCCTGGCAACAGAAAAAAAGGGGGTATAAAACATACAGGTCACATTAAAAGCCAGGTAAGAAACACACTGTATGTCACACACACACACACACACACACACACACACACACACACACACACACACACACACACACACACACACACACACACACACACACACACACACACACACACACACACACACATGCGCTTTCTGCAGTACGGTGACAGTGAAAGTGTCATTCCACAATTTTTAGATGCTGTGTGTGTTTGTCTTCCCAGGTTGAAACCAAATCCGGGATGACAGTGATTGTGTTGCGTTGGCTACAAAAGCTGCTTTTTGTGCAAAATACAGAACGGTTCAAACGTCAGATTGGGCGGGAGAGCTTCAGGTAAAGACACGAGAATGGGCCCTGTGAGTGTCCTCAAACTCTCTCTGTTGTTTTTTTTTTTCATTTATTCCCTTTCACAATTGCGTGGGCGTCATTCTGCCTCAGATGACGCAACACAGTCTCCTATTTCGGGCGCAGCATGTCCACCGAGTACAGGGACGTACCTACCCATCCTCCTCAACAAGAGCAGAAAAGTACTTTTTAGTAAAAGCGCCGTTTTGCCTCTCTGGGGGGAGGAGGTGCCACAAATGTGGCTGCCTTTTGTCTCCTCCCGTGTTCAAACATGGGCTGCTTCCACCCGAGGAGGCCAGGCTGGACAGCCTATGTGGGTACTTTGAGTGCGGTGTTGATCTGCTCGAGATGCGGCGGCGTCCGACACGATCGGATTCTTGTCGGTGCCGAAAAGGTTACGGCGTCTGGCCCCAAGACGGAGGATCGAAGACGGAGGAATATTACGAGGGATGTGAACGTGCCATCAGCTTAATCTTTGGAGAATCACGCAGGAAATATGTTCTGCTCCTTCATTTGTTTGTGCTGATTTTCCCCAGGAAGTCTAAGGTAACTCTCTTCATTATCCTTTTTCCAGCAGAAGGCCGACATGTGAAGACGGACCGTTATTTTAGCTTGTATTTAATAAATATACGGCAAGTAGAAAAAGGCTGCAATCGTCTTTCAGCCTGTGTGCGTGGGGGTAAACAAACAATCACATGAACGCATTACAAATCAAACTAAACCGGGCCGCTGCTGAGCACATAGCGCTTCTATTTTAGGCGGTGTTCGGGGAACAGACACAACGGCTCCTGTGTTGAGCCGTGAGTCGGTGTCAGTGGTGAAGCCCGGAGGGGACGGCGGGGTTGCCGGACGGCTCGTGTTTTCCCGGGATTATCAATCCGGGGAAAACGGGACCGCTGTCTTTCATCGCTGCTCGGACGGTGTCTGACGTGGAGGTTTGTACACAGCAGGAAACAGTAGGTACACTCAAGATCTACAATCTGTCATGCATTTGTCTCTTTGTTTAGTCATGGATTTAGATGTTACGACGGAAAAGCCGGAGCGAAAAGAAACAGCGGATCAATGGCGGGGAGAGGGGATGCTGCAACAAGGAAGGATGACTGTGAGTTAGACACGAAAAGGAGGAGGGTTGGAGGGGTGAGGGGGGACAGTCAGCGCCCCAACATCAACACACAGAGTGACAAGGTGAACACAAAGCCCTACATGCCGCTTTCCCCCAAAAAAAGCGCCTACCCTGGGAATCCGTTCCCAAGCAGCTCACTGTCCGGCAAGTCCATGAACACGGAGGGACACCTACGGAGACAGGTCAGGATCTTGCTGAGCAAAGCTCACAACGCAACCAGCACGCCATCGAAAACCACCCACAGCACACGTGCCTGAGCGAGCTGCGGGAACGCTGCTCTGAGCATGTCAGACTCACCTGCAGCTCTCCGATCCCCCTCACCTACTCTTTACACTTCGAGCTGAAAATTCTCTACAGTAAATATAACGTCATAGCAATTTGCTTTGTCTTCCTGTCTCATATGTTCTTGTATATATATGAACTAGAACTACAGGGTGCTTAGTTTGGCCTCCAGAACAGCCAAACACTGAATTGGTCCTCATTTCCTGATATCAAATCTGATTTGACGCTGCCACAAATACGTTTTGTTCACTGTATTCTGTCAGTTATTCCCATTTGTACAAGTGAGACTTCCAAAAAATATCATGTAAAAATACATCATCTTACTAGAAATCATGCTGACGTCAAATAGCTAAGGAAATATCAGCCGGTTCAGATTTATGACAGATGAATATATGATATTTATGTATCTGATTTTAGAGACAGCTCTGGGATTCTCACCAAAACATCAGGGCATCTGAATGGTTAATAAAGCCATAAATGGACAGCTCACCCCCCCAAAAATCTCCGGTTCAGCAGAAGAGAAGAAGTTTGATTCCCTCAAATCAATCCGTAGACACCTACCTCTGCATCGTAAAATTGGCCGTTTGACACCGGTTCTGGCTCTACTCTTGTAAAGAACTGCCATTAACACCATTGGCAGACGATTGACTGCGGACTTTCGATCAATCAGAAGGACGAAGGATGCAACGGAGGAGTTATCCAGGAGCATCCCGCTAACAAGTTCATGGACAGCAAAACATTTAAGTACATTATCGCTAATCTTTTACATTTAAAAAAAGTCCTTCAGGTCGTTCAGCCTTCTACGGTCCACTTCAGGGCAACATTTTTGTCGCTTTTCTTCCACAAATGAGTAATTCACAGATTGACGAAGCTTGGCCTTGAGAGTGGGCGGAGCACTGGCCCAGGATTACTCTGGCTTGCAGGACCTCAGACAGCCATCCGCCTTCCTCATGATAAGTCGGACATAGTGGGATATCTCTTTAAAAATCGACGACAAAGTTTCTAACTTTGTCAGCATAGTGGTACTCGAGGCATAAAAAGACAGACTGAAAGAAAAGGGATGTTGTGAAACTGTTAAACAACAAGAGGAGAAAACCAAAAAACATTTGTGATTGTGGTGAATTGCTCCTTTAGGTCTGGGCGGGGTTTTGGCAGGAGACGCCACAAACTGCCAGGAAAGATAGGAGACTCGTTTGATTCCCGGAAAAACTGCCACAGAACCCTCTTCGCCTCTCACAACAATTTTGGCTTCCGAATCTCGCATTGTGAGAAAAGATCTTTAAACATACTGGTGGTTGACGGTGACACTGAGAGTCAACACTAATCTGTTCTCCTTTCTTGGAATATGTGACAAAACTCACCGCAAAACTTTCTTTTGTCTAATTCTTTTCTTTATAGAAAGGGAAGTTCGGTTAGGGTCAACGCAGGGACAGAAATCGCAATCACAAGCAACTTGGCACCACTGTGGATGTATTGTAATTGGACAGCACTGGGTGGGAGGGGCTCCTATCTTATAATTTCGGTAGAGTAGAGATGAGGAAGTAAGAAGTACTCACGGGGTAACGCAGATGAACTTTGTCTTCAAGTAGGGCTGGCTCGCTGTTTGGAGAATAGACGATATTTGTGGTTATTCGTGGAGACGTGCACATCATGCCACGCACAAGGGTGGGGGGGTGGGGGGGTTAGTGACTTACTGCTGGTGGAGTCACCTCCCAGCTCGGTTTCTGGGGCCGCTTCTGGTCGGCAGTACTTCCCAAAAGCTTCTTCTTTGGGGATCTCTGGGTAGAGGTAGACGAGCGGGGACACCAGGATGCTGGTGGCGTCCATGATCTTATAGCCCATGATGATGTCGGCAAAAGACATGCTGTTCAGCTGCTGCTTGGTGTACGGCTCCACTGACTGGATCTGGGTCTTTCCTGGAAACGTTCGAGGCCGGTCAGTGTCAAAATGACCACAAGTAAAAAACGCAAACAAAATACAATTATAAGCTCCTGAAAACTCACCACTGATGTCTTTCTCTACCCATGTAAAAGTAATCCCTCCCTCTTTGCTGCTTTCGCTGAAGCGTAGAAGAAAAGTGCCTGGAGGTTTGGGGCTGAGGATGGCTCTCTCCCGCTCCTTACTGATGAAACCCATGATGTACCTGCAGAGAGGTGACAGGGTGGAGGCCGTCAGCGGTCTCCGTCCTTTTCCCGACTGGAGATCCCACATTATGTGGACAGGGGGGAAGGAGAGGTCTGTTCGCTGAGCACAACCTATTATTTTCTTTCAACTGATGGATTTTTCGATCAAACTTAATGACTGGAGACCTCTATTTACTGTATGTTCTCTGTGTATGGATAGCCCAAAATCCTTGCGACATTAATCTGCAATCACGATGGATTTGGATTTATTGGTTTGATTTATTTCATTTAAATTATTTATGAAATATAAAGCTCATTACAATCAAAGCTGGACTGCAGGTCCTGTCGCTGCTCACAGAAAATCATTTCCCATGTCTGCTTCTAAATAATAACGGTTTCCAGGGTACATGAGTGAACCCTGGTTGGAAACTCTCTGGAAGAGCGTTTCTTGTAGGAGTGTGATAGCATCCTTAAATCTGATGAATTTTTGAAATCTGTCGCAAAAATGAATCATTCAGTTGCAATCAGACTTAATGTGTCTTAATGGCAGGACAAGTCACTCAAGAGTTTTGAGCAACGCGGTGTGAGTGTGAGAGAGTTGTGCTGCGAAAAGAGAGGGAGGCCTCACCCTTCATTCCACAGTGCCAGGATGTACTTCTTCACCAGATCAATGATGTTGTCCAGCCATACCCAGAAAGAAAACCCTTTGCCCGCCATGTTTTCCTGCGAACAAGCAGCAAGTTCAACTTAACACGGCAGCAGTCAAAAGGAAAATATGACAGAACTGTGTGTCGAGTGCAGCGGGCGACTCACCTTGCAGAACTTGGCCCAGGTGATCTGGCAGCCGGAGTAGTTGACAGAGGGCCCTGGATGGACAGTTACACAGTAATGTTACTCATGTATGTACTACACTTGTAAAATTTGAATTTTTTCACCTCACCTAGCAACTTCTCTGCCAGTGTGGTGAGCTGCTCGATGGTCAAGCCTCTCTTGGTGGTCGAGGAGAATTGCCAGCTAAGCACCTCAGCCACCTGGTCCCATGTCCCCACTGGGGGCTTGGTGAAGAAGTTCACATTCTGCGTGAAAAAGAACCCGCAACAATACCCTTTGAAATCCGTTTTGTGTTTTTTCCCCACGAAAAAAACAGCCCTGACATTTGAATAAATCGGCGCAGGTTGGCCACCTCCCACCGAGGGGTGCTGTTACCTTCGGTTGGTTGGTGAGCATGTTGTACCACAGGATGGAGGCCCAAGCGTTGGGCATCTGGCAGATGTTTGAAATGACAACCACGGGCAGGGAATGTGTCTGTTCAAAGGGAATATTCACATTCCCTCTCAACATTCTGGATGATGCTCGACGTCAGTCAGTGCTTTGATCATGCAATGCACAGGGATTTTAAAAAGGGGAGCAATGTCTGAGACTGTGCTCACCTCAAGGTCGATCTTCAGGCCCTGGTGATAGACTTCCGTCTCAAATGTGATGAGGTGAAGCTCTTCTGTGACAATCAGGGAGGCCTAAATAGAGCAGATAATGTTTGGTAACGTGGAGTGGCATGGAGAGGTCAGTCATGACTAGCATCCCTTGTGTTGTGGAAAGAAGTCTTGGGGCTAAGAGGCATCAAAAATCACCAATGGGAGCTACACCTTCAATCCCTTTAGGTGCAGGTGCTCGAGTTGATCCCCTTTGATAAATAAACTCTGCACAGTTCCCGTTTAAACATGAAATACATATGTGAGCCTGCGAGGTCACACTGACTTGTTGACAGCCACTGAACCAGAAATTCCTGAAACTCTTCCTTGTGTCTTTTGGTTGGTTATTCTTTGCTTCCTCTAAACACTTCAAGGGCATTTCTAATGTAAATGAGTTATTTAACTGCACGAAATTGTTTTGTGTTCAACTTTTGCTGTGAATCCTCCTGAGAAAATGTTGCTGAATTAAAGACAGGCTCATTTCCCAGAACGACAAGCACATTGAGGCCAGTGCAGACGTGGAGGAGTGGAACACGGAGTGCGACCGCTGCAGGATTGAAGCCTGCTGGAGACTAACAAAAGTCGACCAGATCTGGCGCACTTGAGAATTAGGAAGCTACGCCTACAACACAATGGTCAGGACAGGTGTGGTCCTCGGCTACGTAGAGTTGTTGCCTTGCAGAGGACGGTTTCCTCCACAGCACCAAGAGGCCTGTAAAATATTACCTCGTGAAAATGAACATCAGGGTGAGTAGAGATTCCCTCTCACAAGCACGTCAGTGGCAAAGAGCTCACACTACATGGCCAAACATCAGCCTGGGCATGAAGACTTCGATTTGACAGGTTAAAACCCACGAGTCTTCAGTGGTACGCAGGCTTCAAGATCAATTCAAATGTTAAAATAAAGAACAGGCAGCAGAGCAGGATCAGGGTGCGCCGTAAACTCCAAAGCTTGGCCCTGAACTGTTCAAGCAAACAACACACGCCGTCAGGGTTCCGGAAACTGTTAGGGTGTCGCTACAGCACAAATATGGTGGACGAGGACCTAATTGCTGGGACCTGCCTGGGCTGCAACATCAACTGGACTCTGACTCGTTTTTTTTATTCTCTCGTTCTATTATTCTCACTAATAGCTCTGGCGGGAAGCGTATGCCTGAGAGCAACCGAGGGTTTGAGCAATCGGGCAAGAAGAACCGCCGCAAGGTCAGTGAGTGCACGCCGGAGAGTAACAGGCACACTAACAAAAAACAACCTCAACAGCAGGATGGAGTACTTACATCACTGTTGGTTCGGCCACCATTACCACACCGCTGTTCTCTGAGTGTCTGGAACACAAAGCGGGTCAGTCGTCCACTTCACCAAAGAACATCAAGCTTTGCCTCAACAGTCTGACTCACCAAGTGTTTGAACTCTGCAGACAAGCTGCCATTGTTGGATTCTTCCATATTCATGACTTTAGTGTTGGTTCCCAGGATGTTGAACTTACGCGAACTAAAAAATAAATAACAGTGGCAGAGGGTGAGGTAATGATAGAGTTTAGACACTCAGAATTTAAAAAATTAAATAAACAAAGGGTAAGAGAATTTTCTTCGGTCTTACCCACGGATCGCTGCCACATCTCCGGATTCCCTGAAAAAGAAAACAAACACGAATGGTCAAAATTGGTATTCACTTCCGCACTCTTGTTTATTCACTGTTCCACTTGGTGCAGGGATGAAAACACGAAACTCACTTGTCGATGCAAACTTTGATTTTCAGCTGGTAATTCAATTCAGGGAACTTCACCAGTAGCCTGGAAAAGTATACAGTTATCATTTGAAGCATGAATTACAGTTCAATGTCTCCGTCTTATCGTGGCGCGGCCCATTGTGTTCGACAGATAAAAACATGTAAAAAAAAAAGTAAAAATCAAAAACCAGCCTGTTTTGGTATCGTACCTGACTTTATTTGTAAACTGGACACCTGTTTTGATAACCAGAGGCCTGTCCGGATGCATCGGCATACAAGGCTGTCTCTCAACCACGAAAGCACTGGGAGAGTGGGGGGGAGAAAGAGACAGAGGCTCATATATCACCAAACTAAATTGGAATTCCAGAGTGACGAGTAAAATTTCGTGTTGTGAACTACAGATAACAAGAACTAGTCGAACTAGAGTTTATGCAGGTACCTCTTCATGAGGCTCCTGAACAAGTCCACAATCTTCTCCTCCAGGGCCGGGCGGTGCTGGATGATGGGGTCTCCTTTGTAGGAAACCTTCTGTTGAAGCTCCTCAAGCTTCTTGATCTGCTGCCGTATCTGGAGCTGGGACTCGGCCAGGGAGGTTATCCTGGCAGGAGAGTGAAATCCAGGTCAAGCCAGACACACTTTGAGTTTTTTCGCGTAATATTGTAATACAGAAATGATTATGTATGGGTCATAGTAATCAATTTAAAGCATAAACAGATCCTCTGTGAAATAGCTTGAGGGCTTTTCGGAGTCATCTACTAGATTAAAAAAAAATGTTCAAATGAAGTCCATTAACCTCAAATAACAGCCATGTACATTTCAGTGCAGGGCAAAATTCAACAAAATAAATACAACAATACTGAGAAGCCCTTTTTTCAAAAACAATTTAACAATGGCTAGCAATATATGAACCTAGGCATTAGCAAAAAAACAAAAAACAAAAACAAAAATCAACATGGAATCATTTTTGATACTGCATGAAAATAACCGAAAACACTAGAGAAGAATTACCTAAAAATCCATGAGTGATTTTAAAAAATTAGTAGTTAGTCAGAAATAAGGATTCTAAACTTGAAAAACATGTGGGTGCTTGCCTCTGCAGTGCATGATCTCTGTTTTCAGAGCCCTTGCAGACGAACACCGGGGGAAAGATACTCCACAGCTGGATGTAACTGATGCCTAAGTTCTTACCATGTCTCAAGGCGGTCCAGGCAGATGTTGGGCGGACCTCCGATGCAGGCAATCTGTTGTCTCCGTTTCCAGTCTGCCAGTTCTTCATCCGTCAGGTTCTTCTGGACGTAATCCATGGCGGTCAGCAAGCCCCCCATTTCTGTCACGATTTGCTGCCAACATACATGGAAATCCATATTTCGTTCCCCCCCATTTCAAGGCCAGCCTGTCTCTTCTACTTTAGTGAGTGTGTGACAATGTGTGAGCAACACACTTAATGGTGATACAACTTTTTTTTTTTTGATGGTCCTGCTCAGCCCACACTGTGAAAAAACTTTCTATAACATGCATGTCTCTGCCTTTTATGCGATGTCGGGAAATTAACCCTAAGCCAAATCTCACGCATAGAGATTTGATGTTTTCCGCTTAGCTTCCAAGGTAAAGGTGTGAGCACGAACTCTACCTGAGAGAGAGTGAGATAATCCTTCTAGCACCCTCTAAAACCTGGTTGAAAGAAAAAAAAAGGGTTCCAGGAAGTCTAAAAGAGGATCACACACTCACCCTTCTCAGCTGGTCTAGGGCACTCAGCATCTGCTCAAGCTGAGCCATCTTCTGTCTGGTGGCAGATGCCTGGCTGTTTCCGTTGAGGTCCTGGGACAACTCTGTAACGGGTTGGAGGACAGCAGAGCGGATGCATCAGATTCTATCTGTGTGTAACGCACGTGCTTGAACAAGAGAGGTGATGAAGTTCCGATTCAATCCAATCAACAATTATTGGTTACCCCCTTGGCTTTTCAGCGTCTTGTAATTGAAATCAAAGTCGTCCTGCAGGTTCTCCAGCATTTTCATCTTCTGCTCCATGTCCTGTAGAATAGAGGACGTTAATGTGTGGCCACCGAGGCAGGTCAGAGCCCGGTAAGATGTGGGTCTCAGACGACGAACCTGCACTCTTTTCCTGATGTCTTGAAGGTTATGCTCCAGGATTTGCTGTTTCTCTGTCACCACTGTCCCAGTGGAGTGGGCAGCCTGTCCGTCCTGTCAAAGCGAAAAATACATTTTAAAAAAAGAGTAACTTGACCGACACATAACTGAAAACCTCGATTACAAAGTCATACATGTTAAAAAATTATCGAGTACTGCTGATGCACTACCTACACTGACAATTCTGACTTGGATGTGTTCTTAATCAATATCTTTCTGTACCTGTGCTGCGGATGTGGCGGTCTGCAGCAGCCTCTGCTCTTCCCACAGGCAGCGGGCTACGATGCGGGCAATGTCCATTGGCTTCTCCAGGTACTTGCTCTGCAGATGCTGTTTGATCCTCCGCAGGTTATGCTGGTAGAGAACATTGTTCTCCTGCAGGAAGCGGCTATACTGCTGATCTATCTCTCCTAAAAGGTTGTGGAACACCAGTGTGGCGTGTGACTCTTTGTTGGCAGCGTAAGCCCTGGGGGAGAAAAAAAAAATCACTTTCTTTTTGGGCGGCATGGTGGCACAGTGGTTAGCGCTTCAGCCTCACAGCACAAAGGACCCAGGGGACCTTTCTGTGTGGAGTTTGCATGTTCTTTGTGTCTGCATGTTTAATTGGAAAATTGGGAAAATTGCCCTGAATGAATGGCTGTCTGTCTGAATATGTGGCCTCTCGCCCAATGACAGCTGGACTAGACTCCAGCATCCCACTTATTCTAGGACTGATGAAGTGGCAAAAAAGGGCTATAAAGCATTTACATGATTTGGCAGAGGCTTGGTTTCACCGACTCTGGATGGTATCTGGGAGTTTGGGTTCCATGACGAAAGAGGAAGATATGAAAGGGGCCGTGGCTACGAGCGATGATGCAGAGGATATTATAGACTGGAAAACACTCGGCACATCATGGTGATGTCAGACGATGGGTACTATTGGTAACTCCATCTTTTTCAGAAAATGAAATCATTCCTTACCAGTCCTGACTCTCGATCCAGGGCGCCAGGAACTGCCGTAGCTCCATGGGGAAGCTGTCACTATACAAGTGGTAAAGTTGCTCCAGATATCTGGTCTCGAGCTGCTGCAACTGGTTCCACTGAGCCATCTTGACTTCCACTTCCTCGAAGCTAGGGTGAACAAAAAAAGAAAAGAGAATAAATGTAAATTTAAGGTGGACACAGCATGGAAATAAACTTAATTGGTTAACAATACTCAATTTCCTCAATGAAGTATTTCTGATTCTGAAAAATGATAATATTCAGAAGCAAATTTTTCAACATCCGTTTATCATAATGGGATTTTGAGGCTGATTCTGATGCTAGAGAAGTAAATAATGTCAACATGTTTGATTTTGCAGCGGGAGTGAAGTTAAACCTTTTCTAAGTTGAATTTGCGCATTTGGTTTATAAACATAAAATTGCAAACACTTTAAAAAAGCTAAGTGATAACGCTTGTGTTTTCAGGGTCAAATAAAACTGGACAAATCATGAAGGCCATGGTCTGTAAAAAAAAAAGAGAGAAAAAAAAACTTCCATAGTGTAGAATATTTATATTGGTCTGATCCATATCGGCCAGCAATGGTGGCGGTGATATATATTTTTGGCCCTGATAGAGAAAACAGCCACTCAGGCGTGGAAAAACATGAACCAAGCACACACCCAACATGGCTGTCCTGACTGCGTCAGTAAAGTGCTTGAAAACATCCTGTGCAGAAACCCCGAGCCAGACCTTTACACTCAATACTTCACTAATACAATTCTTTTTCTATCATGTCATATTACGTGAATTTCTGGGTTTTCACAGCCCAATGCTCTTTATGGTATGTTTTGCTGATTTTTGAGAGAACGTCAATCATTTAATCCAAACCAAAGCCAAGAACGGTGCTCTTGAGTAGCCTTAGAAGCTGTGAATCACAATTTGGATATAAAAAGAAAAGCAACCCACGCCATTTGAGTTTATATGAAATGAAAACGTGTGCAGCCCAGCCTTAAGAGTAACTGCTTGGTGTTTACCCTGAAAATGATTGAGCTTTAGGTGTCCTCCTACTCAAATCTCACTGCTTCCTGTTCTGTGAAACACAATGCTAACAAGACATATTGACTGAAATGAACAGCTGCTGCCTCCCCAAGCACATACAAGATGGTTTCTGGCCTGTGATTGGGTTTCCTGTTTTGTTTCATAAATATATGTATAAATAATTATTAATGCGTGTGTGTGTGTGTGTGTGTGTGTGTGTGTGTGTGTGTGTGTGTTTGTTATCATGTATATGTGTGTGTATACAGTATACACGATATATTTACATGAATAAATAATCCATCCATCCATCGTCTGCCGCTTATCCTGCACTAAATGAATAATATAAAATAATATAAAAAATATATATCCGATAGTTTTTAAATAATGGGGAAAGCATTCTGTCCTTTCAGTTGAAAAGCTGCAAAAAAGTTTTCAATGGAAATTAGAAACGTGCATTTCTTCACATTCTGAAAAGACGTAGTAAGTAAATATATCCTTTGGTGTTCTGAGCAGAAGAAAATGTTGAAAGCGAGAGTCAACAGGAGCCTGCCAGGCCGTTTCCCCGCTTTCATGTGAAAGGAAGGACCAGTATATATGTTGTTTGCGCCTTCTTAAGAAGGTGAACAAAGTTGAACTTTCGAACTTTCACCAACAGTTTTGGTTGGTGAGTTTCACAGTGTCAGTGTGCCACATCAGCTGTTCACATAAAGGTTTCGTACATTTTGCTCCAAGGGGGCAATTTAAGGTAAGCATGTTTGCCATCATTTGAAAGGAACACACAAACTGTACATTATACCCACACCATTAAGCATCTTTAAAGCATTTCAGGAAAGAATAAAAGCGGGCGAGGGAGAGTGGCCGGTCAGCGGTGGGTAAAAACAAACTGCCCCTGGAGCCAGAAAGTCACAAAACAATATGAATAAAAGGGCAAGCACATCACTCAGCTAGTCCAAAAGCATAGTGTGTGCAGTTTCATAAAAGGTCAGCTAAGCAATGCATGCTTATAAAAGTCACCCTGCAGATTGACAGGTAAGCAGGCAAAAACTTGACAACTGGACAACTTGAAAACCAAAAAAAATAGCTGTTGAAAGCTTATCTTCATGCACAGGTTTGAATTCTGCACAACTTTGAATACACTTGATTTACCTCACTTTGGTTCTTTGCAACTGATATATTTTTTTGGGGTTCATATAAATTAAAGGCCTGATATAACAGTTTCCATGCTACAACTGATAAAAATAACTTGAAAACCACATTGCTTTTGCTTTTGTGTTTCTTCTATTACATGACACCTACAGACAGAAACATCAGGTTAAAATGAACAAGAGTAGTTCTCGTGATGAGAGCCCTTAAAAGTAGCTTATTGGAGCTAAAAACACAATGTCATATCAATGACATTTATGCTTATGAAAAAACAACTTTTTTTCTCTTGTTTTACAGTCATCTCCTCACCTCTCGTTTTCTCAATTCACACCATTTTCTTTGTGACTCACATCAAAAGTGAAACCAAACACCAATCAGTCTGATGGTTAGCTGCTCATGGGAAGTTCTATCCTCTCGGTTTTTCATGAATCACCCAGGGCAACGGCCTGAGGTTTCTTCACGAAGAAATACATGTACATTCAATATGACATTTCAGGAGAGTTTGTATTCAATACATTAAATAAACAACTGAAGACGCAATTTCAAAACACTGGTAACAGTATCTGTTGCTGTAAAATGTGTGCCCTCTGGTTCTGTCAGCAAAACTCTGTACTACAAAAGTTTAAAAACGCAATAAGTCCAAGTAGGACCAAGACACTATCACATTTAATAGGATGAGGCATAGAATAATGGCACATGGGAAACAGTCTTATAATTCTCCCAAAAGAGAATGTTGTTTAAGTGTCTCTATCACCGGGACAACGATTTTTTTTTAAACAACAAACAAAACTAGATTTTTTTTTTTCACACTCAATGATCCTTCCTCTTTTAAAGACACCTGAAAAATCTCCAATGGTTTGAATTTAAGGGCGCATGAAACCCCACATTGGGTTGTTTTACAGCATATCAGTCACAGGCGGTAACCCGATGAGACCGAGAGCATCCATATCAGAAAACAATATACCTGAGAACCCATTCAGCCAAGATAATACTTAATTTCGCCTTTGTTCTTGGTTATACATTTAAGAGTATCCCTAAACTTATCGCCAAACTGGGATTCATGAACTGTTTTCCCAAGTGGCAAAGCATCGCTGGGAAAAACACATTAAGCACAAGAAGACAGATGATAATGCTTTTATTCTGGGTCAAATTTTTCAGAATTGCTAACAAGTCATAGATTCCTCAGGTCAACGCACCTACATTTCAAGGAATACTTCCTTCCTTCATTGGTTATGGTAAATGCAATCTCAGTGAATGATAAACAACCAAGAAATGGGTGTATTTATGATGGTAAGAGAAGTGACTGGTCATGACGGCCATGTGATGAATTCAAATCAGTATTAAAACTCATCAGGACACTCAGTCCAATCCTGTTATTACACCATAATAGTAATAATTACTCTTAATTAGTCTCTTCTAATGTTGCTACTGCAACAACTGAATTTCCCCCATGGGGGATCAATAAAGTGTTATCTTATCTTATCTTATCTTATCTTAATAATGCTTACTATGTGGTTTGAGTTTGTTTTTGCTACCTATCTGACTTCACTGTGGACAGAACAGTACGAATTTCATTGTACAGGGAAACACTTGCATTCAGTACACATAACAATAAACATGAATCTCGTGCAGGTACACTATAGATCCCTCTTTACGGAATATAACATAATCCATGCATGTCAGAATAGAGCTCTGGTTAAGATCTAGGCTTGTTAAATGACAAACTCCACTGCAGAGGGATTTAAACCCCGCAAGCTGGGCGCCGGGGGACTCGGACATGTCGCCATGCTGCCGGGATGCAGAGATAGGCGTGACTGGTGCGAGGGAAACACAGACGAAACGTCAATAGGTCCGCATGCGGATGCTTGGAAAAAATCCGAGCGACTGCACGATTCAGTTCTCTTCTGACGAATCTAAATCAAAATTAAGAAGTACTACAAAGCAAGTTCGAGTACAACTGAGCGTATGGTTCGACTGGTTCGAGTGCTGGTGTCGGGGATACAGACGTGGATAGCGTGAATGGACGCAAACCACCATCAATTTTTAGTAACTTATGTAACATCTTGGGAGATTTAAGGGTCCCGTCAGTGCGAACTTGTGACATGCACGTCCTACGGGAGGTGAGGATACTAAGGCAATGCAAGAATTTACGCGGTATAGGTTGAACAAAAAACATGAATAAACTTCTCACACTTTATATGAAAGTGTGAAATTATGACAAAAGCAGAAGTCGCTATAGTTAGCTTCTTACCTTGCTCGTAGATCTCACCCCTTGGGAAACGAGTGACGGTAAGTGTTACCCTGCTAAAAAAAAAACTGCTCGCAAACTGTTTTCTTCGCAGTTAATTGCACTATATCTATAAAATTTTAACGAAAGCCTTGGACAAAACTCTGAAATTGTCGCAGTATGATCGCCTTCTTCACAGTGCAGGATATACCACCCGCCTTCATGAACAAATTGACCCGACACCCATCCAGTCCAGACAGACAGGCAAAATTGAATGACAGTTCTATCAGCCAATCGCTTTCAGGATACGAAGCATAGCCAATCAAAATGCATAATTTTCTGAGCAGAGGCGGGGCGAAACAAAGCTCGAGTCGTGTTTTCTGGTGTTGCAACCGCGCTGTTCCCTGTTTACAACCCTCCTTCCGGGTGAACCGCGCAGATAATGTGTGTAGTTGGCAGATGCGGAGGGAGGGCAGGACGATTCCGCGGAACAGCAAGCCTGGAAGTCATCTGAATTACTGGCAGTGAAGACGTCATCAAAGAGTTTAATAATGCCAGTGCCGCTCCGGCACTAGAGTCCACTGGTCACAATTCAGCTGAGGTTCCAAAGTTGCATTCAACACTTTAGATTAGATTTTAAACTCTTATAATGGTGATTGTACAATGATATATAATATATAATATATGGTATAAAATATAATAGTAATAATAATAACAATGATAATAGTAATGGTATAATAATACATTGTATGATAATATTACTACTATGTATAATCATAATGCACTGCTAAAATAACCCCAGTTAACGTCTGTACTCATATATAATGAAAAGTAGCCCTATTATATCCTGAAGTGTGGTGAATCAATTAGTTTACATTTTAAATCCAGTGCTTCAGAGAGTCCCCCACCCGTGAAATAAAAAAAACAATGAAATTAGAAAGCAGGCACATTATGAGTGAGCTTTTATTTATTCTGCATTGGTACCGGAACAGATGCCTTTAAAACACAACAGATAATGAAAGCATGATTTTTTTCAAGAATGAATCCATTGTGACATCACGATTCCAATGGGTCATATCATGCAACAATGGTTTTTTTTTCAATCAGTTTTTCCAGGGTTTTGCAGAAACTATATTATGCCTCATAGTGCTTTGGGTAACAGCTTAAAAGGACCAAATGTACAGGGCAACAAAAACATTAATTTAAGGGTGCAATATATCACACCTGCTACAATGTTTGAAGTGCAAGGATGTGTATGTGTTAATGCCTAAAATACAATATAAAATATACAGATGTCTTCTTATTTTTGCATGTAGTGACAGTTGTAATTGCATGTATACACAACTGTTATTATTTTATTAAAAATGTGTGCACAAGCAGTTGTCATTAAATCACACTCACACACACACATACAGGCGCGTACACACACACACCATGATCTTCGTTCTCCCTATTCCCTGTCCTGCTCAGTGCTTTAAGGGAGCACTCTCCTGAATTGCATTCTCCAGCCCATTGATTATTTTAATGGCGTTCCATCCTTTACAGAAGGTTTCTGCGTGACATCACCACATCAAGCAAGGCCACACTGTGTCTGGGGAAGAAATCAGAAGCTGCACGGTGACATCCATTTCCCTCTGGAGCCCTATATCACATGTCCAAATTTGGCTTTGAATTACAATTACAATGCATACGGTCCACTTATCATGCATTTATTTGTCATTTCCAGCAAAAAAGAATTTCAAGAATCAAGCATTTTCACTATCAGCGCTGATGTTCCTTCTACAAATGAGATTGCTGAAGATTGCCCCCCTGGTTTAGGTAAAAACATGTGTGTACTGAATCATGCTGTCTTTTGACATTTAATAAAGTGCCATGCCATTAGAGATACCAGAAAGCCTGTTTTCTTAGTTCAGCTTCATTAAGGATGACATTTACATCCCCACACCATCAGCCACATTTACATTCCCGCACCATCAGCCATTAAACTGTCATCTAGTTATTCAGACCATCATTTACTAGGTGAAATTACAGTAAGAAAATTTTAAAAAGGGATGTGCAAATGTTGGTTGCTTTTCTTTTCTCTGGTCTGAAGAGCGATCCTGCGTGTGGAGCATGGGACGAACATAAGAACGAAGTTTGAACCAAATACTGCAGTCCATGATGATCAAACTTTCAAGCATTCATTGTAAAAGTACAAATAAGCAAAGTTGTATACAAACCTGACATGCGGTTGAGTCTTCTAAGGTTAAAGTACATAAGCGATTGAAACACACCAGCAGCTGGAGTACATCAATGTTGTCTTGACTTCTAAGTCTCTAAATTCTGTTGTGTCCCCTCTTCATTTTTTATGATATAACAAACAATATGCTACTTGATAGCTTTTAGCAATTAACTGTCAATATGCTAATGCTTTGTGCCAATTAGGGGCAGTGTTTCCGTGCAGGTTGAGTCTATTCCCATCTGTTTCCCCAGTCTTCTTCCTCCTCTAGACCAATGATTTTTTTTTATTTATTTAAATTTTTTGCTGTCTAACATGCACATTACATAACTAAAACCATCCGAAATAAATTATGCCTACAACTTGCCATTACCGTATCTACTGATGTGCATATCATACATGGCTAATATACATCTCAATCGCAAAGATTATTTATATCATTTTCCTCTCTGGCACTCGCTTTTATCAGTCAACAACAAACAGCTAATACCCTACGGCTCCACGATTTGCATTATCACACACAAACTTTGTCGTTCTTATTGAACTGCTAAAGAGAAGCGAATATGAAAAGCATCCATCTTGGGGACAGTAAAAAGAAGACAGTAAAAGGTATAAGAGGTGATAAATTGTAATCACGACTAGAAAGTCTCTAAACGACTACAGTTGTGTCCATATGGTTAAACGCTTTCATCTAAACTCCATCATCTTCTTCATCCATCCATGGCCGAGGCACTCTATTCACTCTGAGCCTTCTTTAGGTGGTCTGACTCCACAGTGACCAGCTGAGGTTCCTCAGTCAGCTCCAACAGAGCTTCCACCTCTGGGCTGTCCACCCTCACCAGCTCCCCTTCCTCCACCTCCACATGGACACCCAGCCCGTTCTCCTCTGCCTCCGGCAAGCCCACGACATCCGTCACCTCCACCATCTCTGTGTGCTGCTCTTCCTCCTCCTGCCCTTCTCGAATCTTCTTGACGTGGAAGGTAAAAGGGGGCACGCGGTACACAGTGGTCTTGGAGCGGGCATAGACAGTGTGGTCGGGAGTTAGGGACTTCTTCACCTTATCTTTCGAGCTCTTCATCTTCGCCCTGCGCTCCTGGTTGGGGGTCATGCGGCTGCCAAGCTTGTTCATCTTCACCTCCAGGTTGTGCTTTGTTTTCTCTAGATTGTCGCGGGTTCTCTGCCGTGTTTTCTCCAGGTTCTCACGGGTCCTCTGCTTTGTCTTCTCCAGGTTCTCCTTCGTCTTCAGTTTGGTCTTCTCCATCTTCTCTTTGGAGAAGGCTTTCTTTATGTTGTCCACTTGCTTCTTGGTGGTGCGTTGGAGGCGCTTGGTGCGAGACTCTTCGATAATCTCCTCAATCTCCACCTCCTCATCTGAATTGAGATTGGGCGTATGGTCTTCACCTCCCTCCTCTGCAATCTGCCCGAGACCCTCCACTGCTCCGTCCACGGCCACGGTCTCTGCTGTTTTGGGCTGGGCTGCCTTTGGGGCGGGCTTCACTTGGTCCTGCAAAAAAAAAGGAAAAACAGGAGATTCATTAAAAAACACCTTTGTATCAACTGATCATAATCAGAATCAACTTTTATCGATATTAACATATCAAGTGTAACATTTATTGCATAATTAACATAAACCATGGCTTCTCCCTTAATACGTCATGAGAAAATGTCGGCATGAGAAGATGAAATCATTGACCTTTGGGTGAGAAACTGCATTGAACGTTGTGTTTCTGCCAATTCATGTGTCACCTTCACATCCAATGAACTCAGATTGGTGCTTGAAGTTGATCTCGAGCACCATCTAGTGGTGACAAGTTTATCACCTCCACCCTTTGTCAACATGAGGTCACAACAGTTGTTTTAAACAAGGGATGCATGGGCTTGGATGATGCAGGTGATACTATAACTATATCATACTGAACTTTATTTATCTTTAAAATCAAACATTTTACGAACCAGTGCAGTCCCTACCATTTAGCACCCCTTTCTTGAACCCTTTCACACACGTTTTAGAGATGACAAACATGATTGAGCCAACCGCTAATTCAGAGATTTTTTTTTTTTTTAATGGAACCCATTTGCAGATATATTGAAGAGTGAGACATTCAAAAGATAGCAATTAATTAGCAATGAATTTATATTTAATAACTTTTTTTTCTCCCCAAAAATTAAGTAGTGCAGGACCCTAAAATTAAACCAGGGACCTCCCCAAAATACATTAAAGGAATGCCTTTTGACTTTTTTGACATTGGTGTTTTTCATATTTTCTATTTTATGTGACCTTAATGACCACAATAAAAACTTGAAAGCTTGAACTATTTTGATTTGTTTATTTCAGGATTTTTACGATAACTCATACACATTGAAAGAACACAGGAGTGGATGTAAAGCAACTGGGGTTTTCTGACTGCTGATGTCTGTCTCATAACAGGAAAATTAGTCCCTCTGTCTATTTCCCACACTCAAATCAAGAGGTGTAGAATGGTGGTTATTGTTGGCCTGTTGCTACGTGGGTGCTGATCTCCCTGCAGAATACCAGCTGAAACAGAAGAATGCGGCTGATGAATAGAAGGTGCTTGTTTATTTTGCACACCTCAATGTGCAGCTGTCAGCTGATAAAATGGTAATATTTTAAAAGAAACAGCGTCACAAGGCAGCTGTGACGTGTCAAATAAACACCTCCGCCATGTCATCAGATATTTTCCACATCACCTCTGACATGTTTGGGTACATTTATCCTCCATTGTGATGAAAATCACAGTCACTCTTCTTTTCTTTGGACTCAGAAAACCAAAGGTTTCGTTCCACCTTGTGATTGGATACACAAGTATCATATTATTGTATGTATAATTGAGTAAAAAGTAAATTTCCTCTATAGTACATTCAGTATCATATAAATACAACATCCCATCATGAACCACACTAGAGCGGGGTGTACACTGTGTAGAGCCAACAGATTTGCAAAAAAAACCCAACAAAAAAACTGCCTTGTTTTATGATGGTAGGGGAGGTAAAACAAAGTGAATCAATAAGCTCCCCCAGAGTAAGCGGGTATAAGCTTCAGTTGCAGTTCCTGCGTGGCAGGACAGACAATTAGACATAAATCCTGATAACTTTTCACATGTGAAATATGAACACCTGTTAGTTCACGGATTGGAACAATTCCCTGTCCAATTCAAACATGGCCATATGATCCAATCATAAAATGGACCTTGCCTCCTTATCTGGCGTTGAGTGTAGATCAGGTGGGGCCATCCAGACCCATATAGGTTTATTTTGGGCTGGCCCTTCCCTCTCCCTGGATTCCATCTTCCATTCTCTGGCTACCTACCAAAGTTGCATTCAGCCCTACGGGCACGGCCACCACTCTGCACCCTCCCCCCCTGCGCAGCAACTGATAAACAAGGCACTCTGTCACCATGGCGACCATCTCCTCAGGTCGCCTCTTGTGGTGGGTGAAGTTTAGCCAGATAAACAGCTGACGACTTTGCAACAATGTACCAACTCCACATTCTCAGTCATTGTGAGCAGATCGCAATTATACGAAAAATGAATCTGGCACCTGTTTTTCAAGTAAGACGAAACTGGGATGTCACGCTGACAGGCAGACAAGGACCATCTCGACAGTATTCTAACCCAATTTTATTTTTCACAACTTCCTACTGAGTCAGTGTAACAAGGTAAACACGAGGAAAAAAAGGAACGTACAGCATGTTCAGATTTCTGATAAGATCTCAAGGAAGTTAACCTCAGACACTCGCATGCATGCACACCCGCACTCACACACACAGTGTGCACGTGGACTGTGACTCCAGGTTAATGCAAACTTAGCAAAATGTTTAGCTTTATTTGCAGGTGATCCGATATGCCCCCTAATCCCTATCCCCATATATATATGTATATATGTGTGTGTGTGTGTGTGTGTGTGTGTGTGCGTTTGCGTGTTTGTGTGTGTGTGTGTGTGTGTGTGTGTGTGTGTGTGCGTTTGCGTGTGTGTGTGTGTGTGTGTGCGTTTGTGTAAGTTAATTTTTTGATTTGATGATGTGTAG
>CAAKHD010003344.1:0-30310 GCA_901007705.1 Fistularia tabacaria | reverse complement strand
AGGCTTTCAGATATATATGGGTGAGGGAGTGTGTGGCTGTGTTTGTGTGTCTCTATGAGTATGAGTATGTATATATGTGTGTGTGTGTGTGTGTGTGTGTGTGTGTGTGTGTGTGCGTGTGCGTGTTTGTGTGTGTGTGTGTGTGTGTGTGTGTGTGTGTGTGTGTGTGTGTGTGTGCGTTTGCGTGTGTGTGTGTGTGTGTGCGTTTGTGTAAGTTAATTTTTTGATTTGATGATGTGTAGTTTTATTGCCACGCTCCGGCTTTCCTTTAATATGGAGTTCAGTTTTTGATTGTTCAAGCGTGTCTGAAGTGTGTGAGGTGTGAGCACGGGGGCTGGAGACCGTAAATGTAGTTTTTCTTCACCATTCCCGACGGATTCAACCTCCCTGTCATATTTGGGGTCGGACAGAATACACACACTGCAAGTACACATGCATCTTCTTACCTACATGTGTGCGCCCACCCAAACACATACACACACACACACACACATGGTTGTTTCCATGAGGCTGAACTGTGAGCACCTTTCACAAGTCAAGAACAGGAGGCACAAACAGCCTGTGGAAAGAAATACTCTAGTGGGTTGCCTGCTGGGAACAGCTGTGGATGTACAAAACACACAAGTCCCAATATGGGCCAGGATTGTGTCACTTCAGATTAAACTGTACTCCAACTCCTCATTTAGAGACATATTTCTGTCCACTTATTGGAGTTATTTTTTCTTGTGACTTTGTCCTCTATTTGGTGTTTTTCCTGGCCAAAGCCTATCAACACATAATCAACACATCACTTAAGGGCTTAAGAAAATGCTGCTGTTTGGATGGTATCAGCTGTTTGGGTTCCTCAACCTGATTGCGCAGCAACACAGGCTTTTAGTTGTCCTTGTGTTAACTTCCGGTTTCCTCCTAGCCGGTGATGGAAAAGTCTGCAATCTCCCTGTGTGTGGAGATTGAAAGCGGAACCGTGATGGGGTGTATTTTCTCCAAGCACTGAGAAGCGAGTCTGTTTTCAAGGTTTCCTTCGCCTGAAGTGGTATGAATCATAGAAAGCCCAATTGAGTGGGGACCGTATGTGTGTTAGTGTCTGTGCTTAATATAATTTAGAAACGACAGTCTGTTCACCGTCTGACTCATACCAGGTCTCCGGGATGACTTTCAGCACTGACTGTTTCCATTGACAACGGCGGAAATTACGCTGGGTATCAGCACTATGCCGAGTACAAGGCAGCTTCAGCTTGGACAAAGGCCTCTGCCATCCATCTTTCTCCAACTCCCTTTCTGTCTCCCTTTCTGATGACAAGTCACTAATCCCAGTCTAAAACTTTGGGAGCACATGAGGTATGTGAGGTATTTAATAAGCGCGTTGGCTTGTTTTAAAAAGCAGAAAGACAAAGAGAAAGACAGAAAGCAGATAAATACTGGGGGGGGGGGTTCACTTTCACCCATTCCAGTTGTATTTCGCATACCTTCATAAGGTTTAACTTGTGCTTGATTGTGATTGGCCAGAAATAAATATGGCTGTCATGGATTCAGTTAGTGCATCGGTCAGAAAAATTGGTTTAGATAACATTTACCTTTACACCAGCGTACATTCTAGGTCATGTGATGTTTTACAGATGTTAAATATATATACATTCAAGATCCAGATACCAGATCATTATTACGATCAAGATCCACCTCCATGCGGGCTGACATTTTGAAACTTGCTGGATTATATAAAAACGTACACATGCACACACACACATACACAAACACATGGACAGACACACTTTTCCTTTTCAGGCAGTGCGATGAAAGGACTGCACAAGGGAGCCCGTGGAGGAGCAGCTGTCTGATCCCGTCCTGTCCTTTCAGCTGTGCACGCAGCTTTCACAATGAGTGATTTCGCGGGGGGCCAAACAACAGATGAAACATGAGGTTCGCATGTAGAGCCCTGCAAAGGCTCGAGTCTAAGCGATTCGATCACCGGAGAGCCTGCATGGCTAAAATAAGGACTGTAACTTTGGCGGTTAATTTTGAACCGCTATCTCCTAAATACAGCTCAAACTATTCACACAGCGGACTTCAGTTACTCCTGCAACAGAGGGCATCACGCAAATTCTGTTTTTGTAGCTCTTGTCCCTTTAAGAATAATCCACCCGTAGAGGTGTCCAGTGAGTAATGGAAATATCAATAACAAATCCTACTCTGTCTCGTCAGAGAGACCTTTGTAAGCTGAACGCTCGACAGGGCGACGGCAAGTTAGTACACTCTCCACAGACGGGGGAGTTCCTGGGCTTTTCTGTCAAAGTGATTTGTGATTTCATGTGAAGGAGGGCGGAAGGGGGAAGGCCGAGACCCTCTCTACGGCTCAGCCTTCCCACATCCATGACTCCGGCACCGCTGGAATCTCAAGCATAGAAAAATTTACTTGTCCATTTACATCTCTGTGCGAGGCGACAGCCGCGCAACTGGAACTTATTATGTAATAACGAGATCCTTTCCAATAATGGCGCCATTCATATTGACCTCAACTCAATATCCACTGAGAGTACTTCCATCTAAATTCAACCGCCTCAAATTTTCCACTTGAGGCTTTGGTCGACTAGAAGCTTAGTTTGGCTAAAGATAATATATACATAAATAATGTTTAATGTTGTTTAACTTAAGTGTGTAATGGTTATGAGTGAATGGATTTCATTTCTGAATTTGACATGTAGATTGGAGGAAATTTTAACTTGAGGGTGTCGGGAGGAAATTTGGAGCAATATATAGAGGTTCAAATTTTTTATTTTAAGTTATTTTGCACTGTGAGTGTGGAAAAAAAATAAATTTTACACTAATGTGTGACCCCCCAAAAAAGTTGAAATGTAGAGTTCTCAATTTTCTTTAAGCAGCCAGTCGTTGAAGCAGACGATCACTCGTCTGCAACGTAGTGGACGATGTAACTGATTTATATCAGCAGTCTAAAATAATTTGTCAACTGACTCGAAGACAGGCATCTATTTAACATCAGACAGTGTTGAAACGGGCCGTTATCTGAGTGGCGTGATTTAATGCGACCATATAGAACATTTGCTCCGGTCGCTGATCCCGTGAGCTTTTTGTATGTTTACATAAATGTACAACCCATGTGCCCCACAAAAGCTGGGGTTGGGTTGCACTGAGCACTTAAGATGATGGATCACCAGTATAACTCTGAGATGTGATAGCTGGATCGAAACACAAGATTTCAAACAAAAAAAAAAAGTCACCCTGGACCTTATATCTGCCATGCTGAGGGCCTACACTTCATTGATTGATTTATACTATTTTTATATTACCCATCCTAATCATCCCGAGCATGCAACATCTAATCCTAAGGCGGCCCAAACCCCACTGAGTCAGTGACAGCCTGCACATCACATATCAGTCACAAGAACAGCCAGCTGCCACAGCAGTGGTGGGAAAGTTACCACAGGCATAACCAGACAGGATGTTTGCACAGACTAGACTCTCCCAATCGCTTTCGGCGTCTTCCATGGCTGATATTAATAAAATATTGTACTAATAGGGATGGTGAGGTTGTAGTGACAGCCAACTCCTCTACCCTTTTATCCATCATGTAGGTTTATGGCCGCAGGAATGCATATGAATGGAACATCTAGTGCTGGATATAGCTCCTGGAGGATGTCCATGATTTTGATTTGGAAATATTTTGATTGACTGCCACCTGCTTTTTAAATATCATTCACAAGACATAGTAATATGTGTACACGAACTAAGGCTTCATAGTTGGGTATGCCCATGGAAATGTACCTGCAATAAACTCACACAAACAATCAATCAATCAAATGGTGCATCTCATTGCTAAATTCAGACCCTACCAAGAAACCGAAGTCAACACCGGCGCATTGCTGGTGTTATTTATAATCCAAAGCAGCGTAGCGGTCTTGATAATTCACTCAACCTTTATTCTGGCGAAGGCCTCAGAGACGACAGGGCGTGTCCACAAAACTACATTTCGGGCACCGGCATCGTCCTCAGAACCGTATGCACGGCACACACACACACATTTCAATCTGCTGGCCAAGAGGCCGGACAACTGCAAGCGCTCAAATCAAGGAGTGACCCAATCGACAGTCCAGCTGCTAAATTCTGTCTGCTGCTGTAGGATCGGGATGTTTGGTTGTACAGGAAGGCAGCAGAGGTCAGGGCGTATAAAATATAGTTATTGGGAGAAAGTCAGATGGGCTGAGCAGCAACTCAGAAACCTTCGGGATACATAAGATAGATCTAATAATAGACAGTAATTATCACATTTCTGCTTGTGAATGTATATGCTATGGTGGAGCTCAGGATTGAGCACAGCACCGTCAGCAGGTCAGCCTTCCATGTGCTGTTCCACTGATCTGGAAAAAGAGGTGCTTTGCTACACCTGTCCAATCATTCACGCCAGCTCTTGGGGCTTTTTGATTTTCTATTGCTACCCGGTTTATATATTTTATTAATTCATGGTGACCGCAAAAAAAAAAAAAGAACAAAAGTCGAGGATGCCGCACGTCTCTTTTCAACTGCTTCGACCATCTGACTCACTTTCCACAAGTGACTTGAAAGAAACCTTTGAAGTATAAGGACAATGGGTTTAGTCCGATTCACAAGAAAGCAAAAAAATTATAAACAAACAAAAAAGTTTTTTTTTTTAATCTGACGTCAGAAACCAACGGTTCCTCATTTTGCAAAAGATGTGTCGCAAGGTCAACAATGTGGCGCGTTCAGTTTTTGTCCTGCATTGCCCACTCCTCGTGTTGGAGCCTGAAGTGATTTCAAATCAATAAAGACAGCAGGGACAAGTAATTATAGCTGGTATTTTTTTAGTAATCAAACGGACTGCAAATTTCCAGCAAGCCGGACAGAAAACTATTGACTCAAGAGGCCCTGATGGAAGTGCTAATGAAAACCTTTTAACACACAGCCTCTGAGTCTTAAACCCATGAGGCGACACCACAATGTGAATTTTTGAGCTGACCGGGAATTTTTGCGCTAGTCTTTTAAAGAGGAGGGACCCTCTCTCTCCCCCCTCAAAAAACAAAACAAAACACAAGTGCTGAAATGAATTCCGAATTTTGCTGTTCTGGATTTGCCCCTTGTGGGGTAATAGCTGTCTTGATTAAGAAACTGAGAAGAAGGGAGGAGAGCAGGCTGGCATCCTGGCAGGGGCGGCAGGGGGATGCCAGTGAGATGAATCACAACACTAAGTCGGCGCTGCTGGTCGGAGGGGGGGGGGGTTCGGTGCTTCTCTGTGTGCCGCTTGCCAGAGATCCGCAAAGAACTTAATCACCGCCCCCTACCTCCCTGACAGGACTGACATTTTATTGTGGCCTCCAGGCTGAGGAGACCGCTGGTTCTATAGAAAGTTGAACTGAGTTTTTGCGCAGCCTGGGCAATGCTAAGAAATAGGAATGGTTGTGATGTTGGTGGCAAGGCTTGCGGGTTGCGGGGTTTGGTGGTAGTGTGTGTGTGCGTGTGGGGGTCTATCAGGCTGGCACAAAAGAAGTGGTTTGAAAGCGGGAGGTCTTACACCCCCCCGACAGATTTGGGTATTGGTGCCAAGGCCAAATACACCCTGATTCCAGACACACTGCACAGCTGTCTCACACTGTCACGTTGCCTTAATTGCCACTATACAAATATCTCATCCAGCAATATACTGTACGATGCGAAACAACTGATTGGATGGTTTGGAAGCAGTCGACAAAAGCACAAGTCGGTTCATAAAACTAATTTAGAAGGGCACTGGTGCGTCTTAGCGGCATCACTAACTTTTACCTTCAGAACGAGGAGCCACTAAAACAAAAACCCCTCTTGTCATGATGAAGAGCTTGTCCTTAAGTAGCACTGGTTGCACAAAAAAATCCATCCTCTTGTTCATTTTGCAAATGATTAGGAACTTATTTGTTTTCAGTTCAAACAATGCCAGTTGATGTGTGTTCATCTTTGCGTCTTTTACATGTCTTTTTTTTCCTCTCAAAATTCTACGATCGTTTGTTTTTCCCGTGCAACAGTAAAAAAATAGCTGCAATGGAATATTTGCATGCAACAGCAACAGACCTCCCTGCATACAATAGTGATCACAATGGCCCCAAAACTGCAGTATCAGTAATTTCCAATCAATCAATCATCCTAACATCTTTGTTTTTGGTTGCATAAGATCCTGCAGGCTACAGGCTAATTCAGATGATACAAATCCATATGACTTTAACAAGCCTGTGGTGAATAAGTGTGAAGAGCCAGGTGTGCTGAGAGCGACCCACTGCACTAAATCTCCCAGAAAGCGTTGACATTTTGGGAGTCGGGTCATGAGTTTGCGCTCTGGGCTAAAGGCAAATGTTTTTTGCCCTGATCCAGTAAACAAATGCCACGATTATTTTGATTTACCCACAATTGCAACAAGTGACTGGTAAACCCTTTTTCAATTGCTTCATACTGGCCTCCTGGGCACCTGACCTGAGGAGGCTGCCGTACCAGGATGCACACACAACACAGACCAACGGGCCGGAGGGCGTGGAATCTGGATGGCTGGTTGTTTGTGGTCCGCAGAACCCGATGACAGGCTGGTTTTGTTTTGTAAAGGCAGAGTGACACCCCCCCAGCTGCTGCAGGCAGCTAAAAACCAACTGTGCACGCCAGAAAGAGACCCATTCATCGTTTTCCCCCGACGCTATTGACCTCATTAGCAATCGGTTACATTACTGAAGTCATAAAAGTGAAGTGCAATGTTTGATGTCATATTTAGAAACAGATCTGTGATCCCAATGAGCCTTTCTTTCCACCGTTGTGTGACTGAGGAAGATGGCTCATATTTCAGCATCATGGGAAACAACATCATAGCTTTAATATCACTGAGATCTGTGTGTGTGTGTGTGTAGTCTGTGGATCTGACCGGAGGGAATGGGATTAAAGCTGGAGATATATGATCAGGCAGATTTTAGTCTAACAACAATTTCTGCTTCCAACAATAATAAAACTGAGATAATTACAATAAACATCTGCTGAGTGATGGTCTCATCCTGTTATATAAGCAGTCTCCCCTTTCATTCAGAAAGTTAGCTTTTCGACTATGATTCTGGTTTTCTAAACTGTAAGGAAAATACAAAATCCATTTGTTTATATCAATTTTATATAAAGCTTTTCAATATCTATTGGCTGAATCACTTTTGATTGTCCTATCATCGTAAATCCAAACTCATTCAGTTGGCATGATGTTTATAACCAAGCTCAAGCAGCTCTAATTCAGGGTATTTCATGCACGCTATAGGAATGGTGTTGTCACACCCATGCCGTTGCCCGGAGATCAAGCAAGCAATCACAGCAGCAAGTTTAATTTTAAAGCCTCAGTTTCCGGCGAGTAGGCACCCCTAACCATGTGAGTATTGTGACCATACAGAGACAGAGTTCTGCTCTGTAAAGTTGATGTCAAAATCAACTTAACAAAATCTTAACAAAATTAACAAAAGGCTTCAACTCGGACAAATGTAAATCTTTGAAATTTGCATCTTACTCAAATTCCTCCTTCATTTGACATTATGGCTGTAATCAAAAGCTAACATTGGTGTGGAACAGCCACGCACACACACCACGCAACTAACCCTTATCTCATCTCTAACCTCGTTATGAGTCCAAACTCATCCAACTATAAAACATTAACACATAACAATCATGCAGTGGAAGGGGCGAAACCTGACTGAAAGCCAGTGTTGATTTGCACTGCTGCCAATATCTGACTGGTTCATTTAAACGGGACCCTGGTGGGGCCATTCTCTGGCAATAAATAGCTCATAGGAACCTGAAACAGCCACATTGAAATGAGCTGCTGCAGCCTGACAGTAAGCAAGTCCAGACAACATTAAGAGCATTGTAGTCCGGAAAATGGTAAATTGAAACAGTTGGGGCTTGTTTTCACTGCCTGCACGGCTTGAAACATGAGCCGTGAAATCATAATATTCATTAAATCACCGATGTGTCTGAAACGAACCGCGGCAGAGACACCTGCACCAAAGAAAGATTTCTTCAACCTCCCCAACGATTCTGATTATAATGATTCCGGGAATCATTATAAGATAAGAAATCCTTCGTTGAGCAAACAGCAGGGTACTTTTTCATTATTTTAGATATTTGTTTTTTTAACCAAAAACAAGAATTTGGATGTCTTGTTTTTGGCAATAAAATACAATTATTATTTCAGTCTACTTTAAGCTGATATTTTCTTGATCAAATTGGTAAATGGTAATGCTTTCACACCCTGCGGTTTCAAAACGCTCTACACTTGATTGCATTCACCCGTTCACACACACACTCACACCCTGATGGTGGCACAGCTGGACTCAAACCAGGCCATCGGGGGCAACTTGCGGCTCATTGTCATGCCCGAGGACACTTCGACCTCCAGACAGGAGGAGCTGGTAATCGAATCGCCAACCTACTGAATAGAGGGACGCCCGGTCTGTCAAATGAGCCGCAGATGATAAATAATAATGTGGTAGTATCCAGCCGAAACCATGAAGTTACCTTAAAGCAATTACCTATTTCTTATCATAGTTGTAAAAAATTGCGTAAAAGATTAAATGACGGCTTGGGTGATTTGATCAGTGTTTCGGGCCTTCAGGGTGGAGGACTCACCATACCGAACACTCCAAGCCACTGCAGAGAGTTCTCAGTCTGGTTTTGATAAGAATATGAAGAATGCTATTTTAAGGACATCATCCGATGAGCTGATATCGGAATTTTTATAATTCCCTAACATTGGTTTTGGCGTCATTCCCGAAACTCTAAGTGTTGGTTTGGATCTCATTTGCACCCGGACATTTGGCTTGCAGGAAACCGTGCCGTGGAGGAAACAGCAGGAGGCACCTGCTTTACAAGAGTAATTTCCCGGGCCCCAGTGTCTGTGATTGAATTTCTGTGAGATGCCTAAAGTGTAACCTTCACCCACAGCAGACATCCCAGGCGAACGATGTGAAAAGGTTTCGTCCTGCCAACGCATATCCTGGAGAAACTCCACTCACGCAAGGCTCACATTTCTCAGATTCACTGTCGCTAATGTTTTTACAACTAATCTCCTTTTCCTTGAGCAAATTTGCAGGTACGTACTACGAGTCGTTTTGTTCACAATGTTGAATTCTGGGACTCGGGGCGAGTTTTCGCACGCAAAATCAAGACAGGTTTGCGTTCGCGCCGCTGTGCATGCTGTAAGATAAAACTTTACTAGCCCGCCATGAGAGCACGTCCTGCTAAAAACAGAGCTGCTCTCCGTGTCTCATATTCATAATGGCAGTTAGTTACTGTCTGGTCGGCTGTCACATGCTGCCACGTGCACTCGAGTTTTCACCTTTAGTTTTTTTATTTCTGTCTCAGAATTTTCAATTTCTTTCAAAAAACCTTGTCTAGCTGACCCAGACCCAACGTTCACAACTCATGACAATGAAAGGGCAGGCTAATGAAATTTAATTTAAAAGATACAATTTCAACTTCCATGACAGCAACCTGCCACCAGCCAGATAGGATGTTGTTGGATGTTCTTCAAGCAGACCCTGTTGCAAATTGATGAGTCTGAATCTTTATTGGCACACACTTGTTTATGTCATGTTAACAGGGAGATTATCAGGATACGGAGGAGAGAACCTGCCTTCAATTTACTGTACCATCGAAAGAAGAATCTCACACTCATACAAACTCCACAGCACTTTTCACAAGTGCACAGTCGTGTACACTTGCTTTTAAAATGCATGTTTTCTTTTTCATAAAAAAAAAAAAAACAACATTCACGGTTACTAATCTTTATTTTTCTTTATCTATCTTTATCTTTACTTTATCTTAAATACATGAAACTTAAGAAGGCTTTACTTAATGTCATGCCGACCTCAACCCCGAGGTCAGCCGATGTCAGTAGGTCGAGCTAATAGATTTTGAGTAAAGATGAAACGCCGTCAAAGTGGTGTGAACTAAAACGGGACGCTGCGTGGGTGACTTTTCACACTGACATCATTGTGTCATCTTTATGTTTCGGCCGTATTTTCAAACAGTTCAATTTGCCGTAAACTTAGTCGATGTGAGGAATCATTCACAGGACATACACATTTCAGCCCCCCGCCCAAGTCACCTGGTAGATGAGGACTTTGAAGTTGCGTCTCTTGAGCAGCTCGTTCTCGTTGCTCTCCAGTTTCTTGATCTGGCCCGCCTGCTTCTCCAGGTTGCTGCGCACCGTTTTGATGTTCACGCTGACCTTGCGAACCTTTTCCAGCATTTTGTTGACTGTGGCAGCTGTACCCACATGGTTTTTGGACAACTTGCCCAGTTCCCCTTGGATGCTTGACACTGATTTCTCCATGGCCTCCTGCCGCGCCTCCAGCCCATTCTGGGTCTGCTGGATCTGATCTACCACCCCGATTATCTTGTCGAGCAAAGTCAGAACCATCACCCCGTTCATCTGAGCTTCACTCTTCTCCTGGTTGCTGGTATCCAACACCAGGCCCACCTCACCAGCAAGGCCGTCATCATCTACTGCTGGCTCTGTGGCAGCACCCACCAGAGCTACCTCTTCATCGTCACAAGACACTTCTCCCAGGGTTATAAGCTCCTTCTTGACACCTGTGTCCGCCATGGCTGTTTACTTCCGATACACACTACTCTCGTTCGCTGCAGATAAATACACAACCACTCAAAAACAACCTACCAGGACCAACGCAGCACAAATCACACTATCTAATCCTCCTTATCTCTTGCTCTGCACGTTCTCTGCCACTTGTTCGCTTCTTCCTCGTCTGCTTTACGCCTGCACTTTCTCTTCACCCTCAGTCTCTTTCCCTAAATCGTCCCTGCCTCTGCTCCGGGATGCCAGCCAGCCAGCCAAGGGGAGTAGGGCCTCTCACAGCTGAGGCATTTGTGCCCTGACTCAAATGCCTCTGCTCCCTGTGAAACCACCCAGTCAAACTTTTCCCTACCTAACCCTGCCCACTCAAATCCCCACACCCACCCCCTACCCCAGCTTCCCGTGCTACTGGGGCTCCGCCCTTTTCTGTCCCCAGGCACATGGGCAGCAGATCTTAGAGACCAAAACTTTTCCAAACTCTGAAATCATGGAAAGTCAAAACTCTAAAAGGGTGTATTAAAGGTGAAACAGATAAACGTGCTGTTTGCATGCGTGATTTTGTGTGTGTGTCTAAGTGCAGCTGTCTTGAAATTACATTGACAGATCAGTGTTTTTTTCCCCTCCCGACTGTTACATTTCTCATCACTTTTCTGTCCACGGAGGATTATGCTTCATCATTATATAACACCCTCCCCCACCCTCATCACCTGTTTTGTTCAGTAAGTCAACAAATCTGCAATTGAAATGTTCTCACGTCAGTTTGTGAATGATTTTTTCTTCTCATATTGTTTCTAAAACCTACATTTATTGATTGACTGTTATAGAAAATCATCCTTTGGTAATTGTGTTTTGAAATAATTTGTAGCACATGCCTAAAAAAGCAAGTAACTTGAGAGGGAAAAACGTGTAATCAACAGTTGAGTAAGTGAATTTGTGGGGGATATTTGATGCGTGAATTCATTATTCATTATTCATTAATTCACTTTATGTTAAAGACCTCTAGTTTTGCATACGTAATTATGACCACTGTAAACAACCAGCAGCAAAATAGTTCCAGCTCAATGCCATGATGTGGACATGATCGGGATCTAATCCATTAAATTAACTGAAATAAATAAATCAGAAAATAAAATAAGATAAATAAATTATATGTGTAAGAGCAATTTTACAACGACTCGCTTTTGTAAATTTTTGATTATTTCTTTACTTAACACTACTTTACATAACTACATGATGTTTATGGTTATTTGGTCATTGCATCCTTGCAATTTTGTCTGTAAGTGCATTGTCAATGTGAAAAATGTCAATTTAAACCTAAAATGAATGTAAGTTTAAGGTTGGGGAAAGCAGAATAAGAAGAATAAGTAGAATTGTGTTTTTGAAATAAGCTAAGCACTCCGTTCATTTATGTACAACAGCTATAGTCATGCAGATTCTCAATATGACCATTAGAGGACAGTAAATAACTACTAGCAGCAAAGTGCTACTCATATAATACTCCCATTGTGTTGACAGGACTGAAATGGGTTGTAGAGTAGATGTGTGTACTAACCCATTATGTTCACTGAAATAAATGTATGTTTGAATTACACTTGTTAGGATAGTTTGATACCACATGCTTTTGAGTTTAATTAGGTATGAAGGATGTCAAGATTACTTCTCATGTTACATTCAGCACCATTACACTTGATACTTTTAATTTAGCCTCTTTTATCAACGCTACTGAACTCCTTTCCTAGTATTTTGATATAGAGATGAGGAACAAAGGAGGTGTGTTTTTCAAAAAATGAAGAATAAATACAAGTTTCAGGGAATTGTTCACTGTTTCTTGTTGATGAAATGATGTTGATGTTAAGAGTTAAGTTTCAGTTACAGTGACAAGGCTTTAGACACATCTGAATTGACACATTTTGTCATTATTTTTTATTCCATTCATTTTGTTTTAGAAGTCAAACGATGAATTAGACATAAATAATTTCATGAGAAGCCCTTTCAGTTAAAAATATCGTATTCCGACTGTAGTTAGTCAGACGGCTGCCTTTCGTTTTAAACAAATGGAGGCTTTTGCATTCGTATATGAGCCTTCAGGGCCACCGTAGGTTCTGGAAACTCTTAAACGCCAAACATCCGAGAGATCCTTGAGATTCACACGAATGAAATCCATGAAGATCTATTTCCTCCGGGCTAAAGCGCCTCCAAGCCGCCAGTTGCTGAAACTGCAAATCGTGAACACGTACCTGCATTGATCGTTGATGCACAAACGTCATCTTGCTAGCCGGGGAGATAGCATGAAAACCGCCGTTTATGATGTAAACTCTACTTTATTTTATTTTGTTTATAATAGTTTTGCGACAATAATTCGTCTTTAAGAGTGATAATTTGTGCATTTTATTGAATTACCTTGGTTGAAAATGAACAATACTGCAACAACTTTATTCTACATGGCAACATCGAGGAGAATAATCATTCACCTTAACTTACATAATGTTGTGATATCAGCAAAACTGGTAGCAATAGACGCTGAGGTCACATGACCAGCGTAGATACTTCCGCTTTGAAAGGTCGGTGGGGAGGGAGTTGAGCCGCTCCGAGGCAGAGTCGTCTACTACAGGCAGCAAAGAGCAAAAACAAAGGGGATAGAGGGCAAGGACCGGATTCTGTTCAAAGAGTAAGTAAATTAACGTTGACAACCGTTACGTGATTGTGCGTGTACGGGGTGAGGACGCTATACGCGGTTTGTAAAGCTAAACTATCGACTTCATTAGTAACGCTGAGTTTGGACAACAGGTGTGAAATTACATTAGCCGTCGTTCCAACCTGTCTTCAATGGGAAGCCATAGCATGAATTATGCACAGAGGTGGTTGCTAGCATCCTCATTCTACTTAATTTGCATACTCGGCAGTGACACTTGCTAATCAGTACGATTGAATTATTTTATTCATTCGTTGAAAAATCAATGGCGAGCTTCTTGGCAGCTTTTTAAACTTTGCAATTCACATACCTTTTGTATAGTTACGACAAAAGGTAGTCTTTTTTCATATTAATTAGCCTTTAGCTTTCTGTCATTACCAACTCTTGACAGGTGAAGCTAAAGTCCCCAGTGAAGCTAACAGTGGACTGTTTTGGCGTCGTCGTTACTTTGGATCGATAGTCGAATCGATTATGGATATACAACCAATCTGGAACGTTCACGCTGTTAAGTATAGCCGTAGAAACTGGTTTTCGTGAGTTATGGGGAAAATATCCACTCCAGACTTGATGCAGGAGTGTGAAGGCTTACTGGAGCTGCAGGTCACATGCTGCCTCCTAATCCTCTGATAAGCCCTGTGTGGTCGTTATACATGCTGGAGAGTTTTTCTATTTGTATTCATTTAATCATTCTGCCTTTTAGAAGTTTTATATATATATATATATATATATATATATATATATATATATATATATATATATATATATATAAGAGAGAGAGAGAGAGGAGAGACCTCCTTTCTGTTAAACTTTCAGCTACACTTCAAGTTATCAATTTTTCATGCAATATTACACAGTCAACTCTATGAATTGCAACTATGCTACTGATCTGATAACATAATATCAATGGAGTGCAATAGGTTATTACTTTTTTTTCTTTGCCTTTTTTCTTTATGTCACATGCCAGCTTCTCAAACTTGTGCTAAACTAACACACGTCTGGTGAAATTCTCCATCGTTCAAGTAGGGTGACACAGGAGTGTTAACTAGAGCATGTGATCAAGGCAGACCAGCCCAGATTATCGCTATACTTCATAATTTTGCAATAGAGACAAACTGGAATACAAAAATGACATTTTCACTTGTAGCCGACCATAGGTTTAAGATGTTTTGACAGTGACTTGTTCTGTAAAATACCAGTTTAGTACCAGTTTGTCTGGAATAAACAAATGAACAACACAATGCATTTTTAATAAGGATGCTGATGTTGTAATACCTGGTAGGATGACATGATGGTTGTGCGAACAAGCTCAGGTTTCGCCCTTTGTGTGTGGCGAGCAAATACAGAGACAGGGAGCATTTCATCATCACCCATCTAAGCCACAGCCTAATCAACATTTCATGACAACATTTCACCATTGTGCATTTTCTGATGTGAAATATAGTTGCGTGGTAAACATTTTTTTTTCTGCTTCTGACAAATGCTAGAAATCTGAAAGCCGTCTTCTCTGGAACGATTACTAGATCAATTTCCTGTTTATAATGTTTGTCAGGGAAATAGCAGTGTGCCATTTCAAGGCTCAGTTAACTTATATGGGATCAGACTGGAGATGGCGATGGTTCCCAAACCAGAGCTGCATGCATTTGTGATACTGTTATTTTGATCAGCACAACCCTAACAATGCTCTTTGTCTAAATTATTTCTAAGGGTGCCGAGCCTCAGGATCTGAGACAACATGGGGGAGCTCTTCAGAAGTGAAGAGATGACTCTGGCTCAGCTCTTCCTCCAGTCAGAAGCCGCTTACTGTTGTGTCAGTGAACTGGGAGAGATTGGGATGGTGCAATTCCGTGACGTAAGATGACTTCTTTCGCTTTCTGTTGTACCTTGTAAACTGTGAATGCTGTATTTAGCTACAAGCTCTGCTCTGGGTTTACTGTGCCTGGCAAAATGTATTTTGCAATAATTGACTGCGACAGTGTAAATGACCGCTTCAAGTGCTGAAGCGTGCAGGCTTCCTGCATCATGTTAATCATGTGCTCACAGCTGACTCCTCTTTCCGCACATGGGATGGTACATTCCACGCAAGCCCTGAGGGGAGCATTGTGCAGAAATACTGGTTTGACTATCACACAGAATATTTTGCATCAACCTTCGTGTTTTATCAGTGCATCAAACATAATTCTTGACGTTTTAGCTGTTTAGCTCACTGATATCATTGGATATGTTCTAAGTGGTGCCCTTTCTGTTTTTCTATAAATGTTATTCACACACAATTTTTTTTTTCTAATTTCCAGTTTCAATCTAAAAAGCCATGTTTATCTTTCTTTATCTGCTTTCAGTTGAATCCTGATGTGAACGTATTCCAGCGTAAGTTTGTCAATGAAGTACGACGATGTGAAGAGATGGACCGCAAATTGAGTGAGTTGCAACAACCTGTAGTTCTTTTCCGTGCGTGAAATGTGTAAATACACAGTTAGGTATGAGCAGATGGTCTTGCCTGTTCTCTTAGGATTTGTGGAGAAGGAGATTAAGAAGGCCAACATCCCAATGGTCGACACAGGCGAGAACCCTGAAGTCCCCTTCCCCAGGGACATGATCGACTTGGAGGTAACAGCTTCACTATCGGCTGATAAAGATTACCTTTGACCGCTGTCCCTTCACAGCCAGCATCCGTTCACTGCACTGTTTGTCTGCATCTCCCTGTAGGCCACTTTTGAAAAGCTTGAGAATGAACTGAAGGAAATAAACACCAACCAAGAGGCCCTAAAGAAGAACTTCCTGGAATTGACGGAGCTAAAACACATCCTGCGTCGAACCCAGCAGTTTTTTGATGAGGTCAGCCTCAGGGCTTGTTTTAGGTCTGTGATTCAAGGCCTTGCAAAACCGGAGGCGGGACATCAGAGTTGTTTATAGCCTGCGTTAACCTCTAATACTGACTAAATCCAGAGAATCAGATAAAATATTGCTAATTTGCCCTTTTTGTTTTTTCTTAAACCAAAAACGCTTAATACATTTTTGTAGCAAGAAATCCCTTTTAATCTGTGTGTATTTATACATATTATGATGCTCATACAGTTTATACACACAAACAAAGGAAGGCTTATTGCTGCTGAATTTTGTCATATTTCCTCGCATGATATTTCATCATCTTTTTAAAAAAAAAAAAAATTGTTTCAGTCCTCCATTTATTCACCGATACGCCACAATAGCACTCTTCTAATTCTTTGCATGAGTTATTATGATACATCTTGTCAGCCCACCTTTGCCCGTCATCAGTTCAGTGTCACAGCCTTCATAAACAAAAGTGGGATGACTGGATGTTAACTTACCTTTAAACTGCTGCTAAAAGCTATGATTGAGGTGAATCATTTAGCCGAGCATTTACCTGCTCAGCCATTAACTGATGACTGCGAGTGCTGGTGCCAGTCTCTGCCTTTTCTCTTTCATCTTGTAACATTAACCGACGTCATGCTTCTCTCAGTAATGATTTGTTAACCGTTTTTTCATGCAGATGGAAGACCCCAGTTTACTGGAAGAGTCGTCCACCCTCCTGGATCCCAATGAGGTTAACCGAGGGGCTCCACTCAGGCTGGGGTGATTCTCCTTTTAATCTCTCCCCTTTCCTTCGCTTTTTTTCTTAATTTAAAATGTAGATTTTCACCTTGTGTGTGTGTGTGTTGATGTCTTTCATCTGTGTGGTGTTGCAGTTCAGTGTGTGTTATGGGAACCATATATCCTGCAATTAGACCAGGGGATTTTTTTACATACATGTGTCAGAGTTGGACCGCGACAATTCTGATCTAAACTTTGTCAAGCCCAGTGGTATCGTCTTACAGTGGCTATCTAAAACAACAGGTGTCGAAGAGGATTTTCTGAAATACTTTTTTTAAAATCCTGACTTATTTTTCAGTACTGGCTCAGATGAGGTAATTCTCTGAATCTATCCATCCGTTCTAGATTTGTGGCCGGAGTCATTGGACGGGAACGTATTCCCACATTTGAGAGGATGCTGTGGAGAGTTTGCAGAGGGAATGTCTTCCTCAGGCAGGCAGATATTGAGGATCCTCTCGAGGACCCCACTACGGTCAGTCCTCAAAGTTTGTTACTTATTAATGGATATTATTATTCTTTTTAATACTCCACATTAACATGATAATCTTGTGTAATGCTGTTCACATCATCTTATCTGTATGACGCTTTCACAGGGCGACCAGGTCCACAAGTCTGTCTTCATCATATTTTTCCAGGGCGACCAGCTGAAGAACAGAGTAAAGAAGATCTGTGAAGGGTAACTGGCCGATCAGTAACTGTGACTGCTTCCTAGAGGCCAGGACCTAACCCGTGTCCCTCGTTCTCCTCCAGGTTTAGAGCCACTCTGTACCCTTGTCCAGAAACGCCCCAGGAGAGGAAAGAGATGCTTGCGGGGGTGAATGCACGTATAGATGACCTACAGATGGTAAATAAACTGATGGTAGAAAAACAGTCTACTTAGAAAGCTTTTTGCTGTGATTTGATTTGTTTCTGCAAGGTGCTGCAAAGAACTGTCATCAAGACAGCAGCAGCCTTGTCCTCACCTAATTCACATCCAGCATGGATTTAATCACATGATCACATTTGTTCCCATGTCCCTCGTGAAGGTGCTGAACCAGACAGAAGATCACCGACAGCGAGTTCTGCAGGCCGCCGCTAAGACTGTCCGGGTGTGGTTTATCAAGGTGAGGAAGATGAAGGCCATATACCACACCCTCAACCTCTGCAACATCGACGTCACTCAGAAGTGTCTGATAGCCGAGGTGTGGTGTCCCGTCTCGGACCTGGACTCCATCCAGTTTGCCCTGCGCAGAGGAACGGTGAGGAACCCAGGCGCTTTGTGTTATGCCGAACATCCGATATTCAGTATCTTGACTTCATATTTTAAAGACGGGTATGTATTAATGTGGTGCAAGTTTGAGTGTTTGATATGTCAATAGGTATAAAGAACCTCAGCACAAACCAGATGTTTTGTTTACTCCAGCTTACTCAGCAAGTTCACCTTTGGTATATTTATAGAAAAGCCTCAACACCCCAAGGTCATATCTGACTCTGTGAGCTCTTCTGAACAAAAAGTAAACCATTTTCCGAAAGTTACGTTATGTTTATTTGACTTTGGAACCGCTTTTATTTTGAAAAATCTCTAGACAAAATTGAAAGTCTCTTTAAACCAGGAATAAGACTAAAGAAAACACATCAAGACTGTTTTATTTCTTCCAACTTGGTTTGCATTTAGGTTGAGATTTCTTGGCGAAATTCTCCAAAGTATGAAACCTCAGTATTCACATACTCATGCCAATGGGAAACTGGAAAGTAATTACATTCACTCAAATGTTGTTCCTGGTCTCAAATTACGTTTTGAATTTTCAGTTTAGAACGTGCTAGGCATGCAGGGTAATATTTCCCTTGCTCTGGGGGTTGTGTGTGAATCGTCCAAAAAACATAGGAGGATGAATTAGTGCCACATACCAACTTTAACACCCAGTTTTTAATGTCTGAATATTGAGCGAATAACAAAAAAAGCATACTTTGGGGCCAATTTTTCCCTAAAAGTTAGGTATTGTTGTGTGACATGATGTAATAGTCATTATGCCGTAGTCATATTATGCTATAACTGATAGTTTATAATTTATGCTGCTTATAATTTCATAATATCAGCTCTGTGGTGCTTTACTGTATAATCGTTTAGACGTTGACGCTGTCATCTCATGTTTAACTTGGGTCACATCAGCATTTGTCCTCCCAACACAGGAAAAGAGCGGCTCCACCGTGCCTTCCATTCTCAATAGGATGCAGACTAAGCAGACCCCGCCCACCTACAACAAGAGAAACAAGTTCACCTCAGGCTTTCAAAACATTGTGGATGCCTATGGAATCGGCAGCTACCGTGAGATTAACCCAGGTGAGCGTGCCATTAAGACTTTATTTTGGAAGGCAGGGGAATTTTCAACTTAAAATCTACCCAGTTGGCTGTAGTTTGAAGCAAAGGCGCAGGAAATATTTTCTCCTCAGCTGCACAGTCTGTTGCATCATCCATTGCCGATTCATTTGGACGTCATTCGTGCCTTGATCTGTCACTCATTTGTTGTATTCCTTTCCCCGTCCCGCTCCCCTTCACGCGACGCCTCCCTCCTTGTCTTCAGCACCATACACCATCATCACCTTCCCCTTCCTGTTTGCTGTCATGTTTGGTGACCTTGGCCACGGGACGCTTATGACCTGCGCGGCTCTCTATCTCGTGTTGAGAGAGAGCAGGTTGTTGGCCCAGAAGAATGATAATGAGGTATTGATTTCATCATGGCCGCCTCATTAGCCCGACTCATTCCTTAGCAGTGCCTCCCTTCAGCTCCAGAGACTTGGTTTGAATGTGGTTCTCATTTCTAGCGACGGAAGCTTTGATGGTCTGTTTTCCCCTCAAAGACGTAAGCGTAGTTGTCTTCCTGCAGATGTTCAGTATGGTGTTTGCCGGACGCTACATAATCCTGCTGATGGGAATCTTCTCCATTTACACGGGCATCATTTACAACGACTGTTTCTCAAAGTCCCTCAATTTCTTTGGCTCTGGCTGGAGTGTCAGGCCCATGTTTAACGCTCAAGTCGGGGGCAACTGGACGTAAGTGTGGATTTCTAGCGTCAGTCAGTGACCTTTTTAAAAAAATAAATTTTAAGTTGAAGCTATTCCCTTTTTTATCACACTGTTTTAGGATGGAAACACTTGAGGGAAGTCGAGTTTTGCAGCTGGACCCAGTGATAGAAGGAGTTTTCAAAGGGCCGTACCCCATCGGTATTGACCCGGTAAATCCTTTTTTTCTCTCAAATTCTGTGCACATCATAAATTCTCAGTGTTAGAAACAAGGAAATTGTCAAAAACCCATTGTTGAAAGTAACGTCCTTCCTTTACAATAAACGGATGGATATTTAGGGTTTTTAGTTTAATGTTTACCATGATTCCACCCATGAAACAGAACAAAAGATACTGCAGGTCCAAGAATTGGAGAGAATGTCATCCCTGAGTCTCTGTTGATGTGCTAATGGCCTCTGCTCCACACTCCAGATGGTCACATGACACTGAAATCTCTCAGAAGCCTCCAATAACCCTATTTTACCTTCAAATGAAAGAGTAATGTCCTTTTGAGTTTTTTTTTTTTAAACCTGCATAGAAAGCAGAGTCTCAGCTCTTAAATATACAAAGCTGACACAGAGGTGCACTTATAAGCACTCTGGCATCACTGGCTCTACTCCATTGTCAGTGAGGGTTCTCTGTCTTCCCTTCACCGTCCAAAACAGCCAACGGGTTTCTCTGAAGACTAAATTGTCCGTAGGTGTTAATGACAGAGTGAATGGTTGGTTGTCTCTGTGTGTGGTCCTGTGACTGGCTCCAGGCACCCTTCCATTGCTATTGAAAAAAACAAACGTGGAAGAACTATTCTCTTCCAAGCATTATGTCAAAAATATAACCCTCAACCCACAATGATCGACTCTCTCCCTCTTTGACCCATGTCATCCGTCAGATATGGAACATCGCAACCAACAAGCTGACATTCCTGAACTCCTTCAAGATGAAGATGTCCATCGTCCTGGGAGTCATCCACATGCTGTTCGGAGTCACTCTGAGTCTCTTTAACCACCTGTGAGATTTCCGTCCTAAACAGTTAAACCCTGGTGTGGTTTAATGTTCCACTCTGGGTGGGCGTCAGAAATGTTTGTGCGTTTCTCATCAGGTACTTCAAGAAGCCGCTGAACATCTACTTGGGATTCATCCCAGAAATCATCTTCATGTCCAGCCTGTTCGGCTACCTTGTGCTCCTCATCTTCTATAAATGGGTCTCGTATGACGCGAGGACGTCCAAAGATGCCCCCAGCCTCCTCATCGCCTTCATTAACATGTTCCTTTTCAACTACAGCGACCCCACTAACAAACCTCTGTACGCTGGACAGGTGGGGCTCCTGTTGTTTGGAGAATCTCCAGTTTGGCCTGAGTTATTGCAGGGCGAGATCATTATCTTTTATTTCCTTTCCTGTCCAAAACCTTCAGGTGGGCCTGCAGTCGTTGTTGGTTGTTGTCGCCCTGGCGTGTGTTCCTTGTATGTTAGTGGTAAAAACTGTTGTTCTACGAAGACAGCATCTGTGGCGGAAACACCTGGTGAGATCCAGTGGAGCCGCCAGTGAAAAAGCTGATCAAAAAGCAATACAAGACCTATCACTTGATTTTATTTGTTCATTTTCTTTTTGTTGTTGTTTGTCCCGTCTCATACCATAGGGCACGCAGAACTTCGGGGGCATCAGGGTTGGCAACGGACCCACCGAGGACGAGGCGGAAATAATTCAGCATGATCAGCTCTCCCAGCAGTCGGAGGAAGAGGCTGAGGTAAAAATCAGAGAGAGAAACACACAAACTGTGAACTCTCTGCCTTTTTCAAACATTCGAGCAGCTGAGAAGCATCAGGCTGTTGAGACCGAGAACATGGGATCTCAGGATCCTCTCACACACTTAATCAATCAATAATCAATCAGCGCCCGCAGTTGGAAACAGAAACTGAGACATGAGTTTCCACATCTGTGAATCCAGTGTAACGTCCGCTGTCTTCAAATGCCTTGACTGGCTCAGAGAAAAAAATGTCACCTGTTTTGTCGAATGAAGGCTTTACTTTTTTTTTTTTTTTTTTTTTTTCAGTAACTTGGCTTCTTGTGTTACTTTCTCGTTTTACCAATATCTGTGTGTGTGTCTGTGTCCCTCTGCGTGTATGTGTGTGTTGGCAATAACCCAAGCATTGCCTTTTGTCACCTGCTTCCAAGGCCCGAGAAGAGGAAGAGGTAGGACAGGAGTTCACACCGCACCTCAACCCTGTAACCTCCGCCCCACAGTGCATGCCCAGCAATCCCATCCCCAGCAATCCCATCCCCGTCTGCCCCTCTGCTTTATCGTCATACGCTGTCCGTCGTCTCCTGCTGCTCGAGTCCCGTCTGCCTGCTAATCTGTGTGTTAGTCGCTGGTGTGTATTAGGTCAGAAGTCTTGTTGATGGGTGGGCTGCAGGGATGCACTGATTGCGGTATTCTCTGCTCCGCTGATTCTGTCCGGTCTCGCCCTCACCCGGATGTGCATGCGGCATCAGCGGGCCCGCAGAATTAACGGGTTTACAGGATCCTCTCAAAAAAAAAAAGAAAGCAAGCTAATATTGGGGCGTGGCTGATCTCCAAAAGGCTCCCTGTTGATTTCCGGAGTGGTCATGAGTGAAGCAGACTCCACCACAATGCCTGTGTAGGGCTTTTGTTTCCCTGGAGTTCAGATTGGCCTGCAGTTATATCTGCGTGTGTCTTGCCTGTCCCACAGTTTGACTTGGCAGATGTGGCGGTAAACCAAGCCATCCACACCATCGAGTACTGCCTGGGCTGCATCTCCAACACCGCGTCCTATCTGAGGCTCTGGGCCCTCAGCCTGGCTCATGCCCGTAAGTTACGTTGTGACCGTAAAAACTGATTATTTTTAGACTTGTTTCGGAAACAGGAGCATCTTGAGTCTGGGTGAAGGTGTGGGCACTCGCTGTTTCCCGTCCGACGGTGCACTGTGAAACCAGACTGCTGTGCTATGTCAACGCTTCCTTCTTTTAGCCTCATGACCTCAGCTACATTCTCTAAAGGAATATTTACAGTGTTATGTTTGTGGGGGGGTGGGGGGACTGTTTTTGCGATTCCAACCACAGTCCAATAATACATTACATTTCAGTTTCATGTCTGTGGATGCCATTCAAAGTCAAACCTATAGAATTATCATAATGAAATTATTTATGAACTTTAAATCAACATTATAGACACACTTACTGTATCTGTGACAATCTGATATCTTTTTACAGGATTGACCTGTAAAACTGTAGAAAGAACAATTTCATTTTCTTTGTCACTGCTAACATCTGTGTTCGGTCTCCTTGCAGAGCTGTCTGAGGTGCTGTGGTCTATGGTGATGCACATCGGCCTTTCCACAAGCAGCCTTGGAGGATTCCTCCTCCTCTCGATAGTCTTTTACTTCTTTGCCATTCTCACCATTGCAATTCTGCTCATCATGGAGGGTCTGTCAGCCTTCCTGCACGCACTGCGATTGCACTGGTAAGTCCTCATTCGCATTTACTTTGGATTTTACACATGCGTTGGGCTTTCCTCTCCTCCCAAAGTTTAATACACAGCCACGCTGTCATGACACAATCAAACCTTCTGTCTGCATTTGAAATAACATTGCGTCTGAGTTATGGAACACACTTTGACCAGACGCCCTGCAACAATTCTTCTCGGTGTGACTTGTTATGGTTTTTATGTGCAACTTTGAACCTGCAGTCATCGTATTTCATACGCAGGCAATCATTAAAACCTGTTTTCTTTTGCTTTTCCGGAAAATTGTCTCAAGAAATTGCAAAAAAATACATTCCTGTGGTGATAATCTTTTCAATAACTGCTTGCACAGAAAGGTTTCAGCCCATTTCTACCATTGCACTGAGATTCTTTTAAAGAAAAAACTAAAAGTAAAAATAGTAGCTCACTGTTTACATAGATTAGAAAAAGAAAACACCTCTGGGCAGTTTGTTTAAGGTGCCTGGGAATGTAAGAAAGAGAGGCAACATTTTTAATATATTCTATCAACATGATGATATGGAAATATAAAGAACTCGCTGTATTTAGATATGCAGTTGTCAGATCAATGCAAATGATGTCATTGACCAAATAAAATACAGTACATTCTGTTCCTTCTGTAAACCATGACACAATTGTTGTTTCAGTTCAAAAATCAGACACACACACGCAAAAACCTCCCAGGGTCCGAGGACAGTGCCTTAAGGCTTGTTGAGCAACCTGCATAGCGCATGGACACCTTTGTTTTATGTGTGTTTGTTTTGCGTTTCTGCCTGCTTTTATTATCAACAAGGACATTGTGTGTGTTAGTGCAATGTCGTTTGTGACACAAGGGCACTTGTTGCCTTCAAGGACAAATATGAAGCATACCTATTGATCTTCTACCTTGGCAATGGTAGATGAACACTGATGTGTCATAGGGTTGGAAGAACATCGTCAACAAAGTTGACATGGTTCAGTTTCCTGTAACAGCGTCCTCAATGTTTTTTTATTTGGGTTTTTTTTTAGTCCCACGTGTGTTCTTGAATGTACAGAGGAGGGATAGTGACTATACTGGTAGACGGATAGTGGAATCGGATGTGCCAGGAAAAAGGACTAGAGAACGACCGAAGAGAAGATTTATGGACGTAGTGACAGAGGACATGAAGATAGTAAGCGTGAGAGAGAGAAGGATACGGAGAATAGGGTTAGATGGAGAACGTTGATTCCCCTGAAGGGAAAAGCCGAAAGAAAAAGACGTGTTTTTTCCCCTCTGGAACCAATGGAAGTCAAGTATTTGACATTTATAATTGAAATGTATCGGTTTCACAGTCTGTAGATGATTTGGCTTTTCCTGCGACGCATTAGTTTGATGACCAGAAAACGCTTGTTCGACATCGCGTGTGGAGGAACCCTTCTGAGGATCCACCCCTCCGGCCTTTTTGAATAGCAGGTATTTGCAGCCCCTCCGTTAAAAGGTCACCCAGCCATGTCTTGGCATCGTGTTTTTTAAATATAGAGTGCGATCATTTTTCCAAAGGAAGAAGGGCTTAGGTTTCCGGGCCCCAGACCCACCGGACCTCTGTATAGCGGGTGTGGGGGGGCTGGAATGGAGAGCAGGGGTCGGCAACGGCAACCTGCCCTGCTCAGCATTACTCAAACCCAGCAGTCACGGCAGCCCGGTTCGGTGTGACTGAGAGTATTCCTTTTTTTTTTTTTTTCTTTTTCTTTTTTCTCCTTTCTCCTCTGATCGCTGACTTTTTGTTTGATCTATTTCAGGGTGGAATTCCAAAACAAGTTTTACTCCGGTCAGGGGTTCAAGTTCCTCCCATTCACATTTGAAAGTATTCTGGAAGGGAAGCTTGAAGACTGAGATCAAACCACTCTTATGCTTATGTCATGTGTTGATTGTGCACGTGTGTTGCGTGTGTGGTGTTGAATAGTGAGTTCTGTTTACATCTGTTGAAATGCCATCCGTTTTAAACTTCCCATCCCTTTTAGAATCTGTCTCTGAATCTGGAGTATTTACATTGTTATTAGCAACCTCAAGTTTCTCTTACACGTAGCATAATCTGTAATCCGTGTCGTTTCTTAGCAAAGTCATTTTTTGTTTTACTCACTTTGATATTATTTATGCAGATTGTTTCCTGTTTGACTGCCATTATGATGTTGTAGACCGTTTGTATGTTCTCGCTATCTCTCTGTATCACCTTGGTGGTTCTCCAATATCAACCGCCTGCAATGTCGCTCTTTCGTCTGATCCATATTTTGCCTACATCAAATGCCGATGTTGCGGAGAACCGGGAAGGTCCAAAGGGAAATCCGTTTGATCTCTCATCAGGGCACCAATCACGTGTTGAAGCTCAATTTTTGGTTTGGGCTGTTTTCTCCATCCATCGTGCTGGGAATGAAGGGGGGTGTCGTTCTGTATTCACCCAAATACAAACCATGTTAACCTTTGACTCATTGTACTCAAATCATCACTTTTCCATCCATAAAGTTGCAGTGAGTGAAAACCTGCTCTAGTAAAAACTTATAATTCCTGACAAATGTTGGTGCTCCCTCATTTTATTTGTGTGTGTGCATGTGTGCCTGCGATTGTTGTCAAAGTGACTGCAATTGTGTAGAATTGTATTTTACTCTGTTAGTCAAAGGACAGTTTGTTTTCAGTCACTATGTAATTTTAATGTTAAACAGTGAATGCGTCACCAACTAATAAATGGTATCTCTTTTTTTAGAGACCAAGATACCAATGATTTGTAAATTTAATAGTCACAGATTATTTTTACATCAAATCAGGTGCTTGTTAAACTATCTTGATCATTTGAAAACTATTTGTCAAACATGCATCCGGTATTTTTCCTAAATTAAGATTTCACTGGGTATATAAAATTAAATGATCAAATGCTCTAAGTATCCACAGGAAACACTTTTCTGGACCAACTGGACAACAAATGGATTGGCATCATCTCCTAAAAATAAGTTACATGATAATTTTTTTTTTATTACTTGCTGAAAAAGACAGGGCATAGTAGTATACAGTAGAATAATTTATATATTTTATGCAAAATTTTTATATCAAGTGAGACGCCACATTACGCGTTGAATCTGCTGCAATATATCGACCCTCCACTAGGCGGTGCTGCTGTTTCGGGCTTGGCAGTTTTGAATTCTTGACTTTGAGGGACATGTATGTTTTGTATTCCTGCATTAGTTTGGAGGCAGTGACAGGGATACCTGCGGTCGTCTGTGGCAGAATGACTTCCGGTGACCCGCTGGGATGCTCAAGCGATTCAGTAGAGATTCATAAATCTGCTCCGAAAGAGGAGAAGTTGGCCTTCGGGATGCACATTTATGAATCCAAAGCATAATGGGCCTTTTCTCCCACATGTGACTTATCTGTTTTTAATACTAGGGTTGTGCAGGGCCCAGCCAGCCAGCCAGCGGCACTTTCCTTCTAAAGACTCCAGACAGAAGCTTTTACTTGCATCCTCACCATTCTCACCCCCTCCGTCTCTATTATTTTAAAGATTACTTAAACCTCTGTCTGAACCACTGCAGAGAAAAGGCAGCTTTTACACCAATGCCTGATTTTCATATTTCAGTTCATTAGAACTAGGACTGACATGTAATGGAGAGTTTGTTTTTTTGGTTCCTGCTGCCAAAACAAAGTCTCATACACTTCTTTTTTTTTTCAACCCCCCCCCCCCCAATCTACTGGCTCCTTGGGAGGCCACTCTACATGAATGTACCAATCTGAGATGAGGGACAGCATGTTCTCTATCTGTGTATTTTTTCAAAAAGGAGGTGCAAGGGGGGAGGTGGGCGCTCAGCTATTAGTCACAACATCCCAAAGTAATAACTGAGCTCTTTATTTGTCCTTTTTTTTTTTTTTCTTCGAAAGACCTAATTTAATGTGATATTTCCCAGAGTGTCGTGTATAAGCAGAAGGGGGAGGACGAGCTTATGAAAGAAATCCTGCAGTGTTTACACTCCCGGTGACTCCTTCTCTTCCAGCGACGACTCCTCCTCCCAAAGGATAAACCCCAACGAGACAGAGCTTATTATTTTGCTCCTTTATCTGACTCGAACGTTAAATGCACTCCAGCGTTGGCAGGGAACCGTCTCGGGGAATGTTGTCCTGCTTCTAGGGTTATGGCGGACTTTACTCGGGATGATCGAAATCCCTTCGCAGCTGTTGTTGTCGCTTGTGATGGGTGGGGGGCGGGGGGGGGCGTTCCAAGATCCAAACCCATACCTCGGGCATTACAGGGCAGCCAGTCATGCGGCATCTCAGATCATGAGCGTGACTGTCACGTTTGCATCCAAATCATATTTTTGTGCCAAACACTGAAGAGTGTGTGTGTGGGTATGAGGTCAAACTGCAGTCAGAAGGAGCCCGACGACCTCCAGCTTCACATGTTGCATGAATCTGCATCGGACTCTGGACTCACTGTATCCCCCATTGTTGCAGTGGGTGACTCAGGAGGAGGGTTTTTTTTTTTTTTTTTTTTTTTCCCCTCTCGTCCAAGATACTGCACACTCCTCCGCTCAGGAATGATACCGATGTTCTTTTCCCTTCTGTTTTCCACCCGCAAACACTTTTATGCTCAGAAAAAGAAAAAAAAAAATTTGGTTGATGGAAAAAAGTGAGAGATGTCAGAGAGAGCAAACAGGCGTCCCTTCCTTGAAATGAGAAAAACAACCAATACCCACATAGGAGGGATTAAACCAACAAACTTAATTCAGGAAAAATACACAAAATTAATTCCAGTTTACTCCGTGTCAGCGTATTGTGTCGTGAAACTATCCCTTTTTCATGAAGTCCTTTTCGTCCAGGGAGTCGTGAGTTCAGGTGGAGCGTGGAGACACCGGGCCAACATGGCCGCCTTTTCCACCACCCCCACCCACCCCCCGGCCTCGCCGGGTTTCCGAAACACGCACCGACTTCCAGGGCCAGGGTCCGTATCCCCGCTCTTTAATTTACTCGCAGTTCAGCGTCGACTCACCCGGTTTTTCGTCATCTGGGGTGACCTCGTCCTCGCATGCGGAAATACCTGGAGGCTGAGGAGGGGAAGTTGTGTTTGTCTTGGCTCGAATTTGTCATATTTACGCCGAGGTCCGGCTCGGCTGCTTCTCACGGCCCATTGATGCTCCGAGCGGCTTTGGCACATACAGCTCGGCCCCCGATACGCAGAATACAAGACCTACTTTCTCACAACCCCCCGCGTGTTTGAGCCGAAAGACTTATTGCCTTAAATCGAGCTTGAAAATATAAACCCGTTAAACCAACGTCAATTATCCAAAAATGCGAGCGTTTCGGAAAAACTCGATGACACCTCAACCACAATCTTCGTCACCTCGGTGGTTTCTAGCACAGCGTCGAGAAGTTCGACCGAAGCAAGGGCTTGGGCGGAGGAGAAGGTCAGGGGTTCAAGGCTGAGAGCACGTATGCATTGCAGAGGATCCTTGAAAGGCTCTGCTTGCAGAAGGTCACGTCCCCCGGGTGACCCGGAGGCCCGGCTGAGTCGTGGATGTCCTCTCCGCCTTCAAACGCCCGTCGCCGCTCCTCATAACCGGTATTATGATTTAAACTCTTTAGATAACATTGTTCTTCAAACAATTTTTCCACGACCTTCCTGACCCCCCCTCCCTCTCCCCCAGCCATTGTTTCCACGATGCTTTCATGGGAATCTGACAGGGAGTGACGTGTTAACGCACACAAACACATGCTCATCTGAATAACTCTGCGAGCGGCGGTTGCATAACACGAAGCGATAACAGGAAGAGGGGAGTAAAAGAGAGGAGTTAAAAGTGACAATCATGTGAAACCATGAGACGGACGACTTCCAGAGCTCCCCCTGGAACGCCAGGAAATATTCCTGGAGGGGGGGAAAATTCCACCAAAGCGCTTGGCCTCTCCTCCATCTGAAGAGATATTTCACCATCCCTGACAGAGCAACAAGAAAAGTAGTGTCTGCGGGGTTCGGAAAATGCCGTCAGGTAATGATTTCCTTCCCGGAATGGCATTCTTTGAAGCGGCGTTATTGATAACCGACCAAGGTTAATGTCATTTGACTCCTGTGCAGCTGTGTTTGTTCCCCCGCTGGTACATATCTGAGCCGAATAAACTCGGATACGATCCCCGGTTTCCCCCGAAAGAGGATTTCCAGTGCAGGTTGGTGTCTGGAGCCGTGTGTTTTTCTCTTTGCGCGCATGTGCTCCCGATGACCGCTTAATCCGGCGGCGTAGTAAACAAGCACAGTGCTGTGTGTGCCGAAAAGATCGAGACTCCAGACTGCTGTTTTGTTTTTTGTTTTTTTTTAATTCCCCGACGGTCCGAGAACCTGGACCCCCTCCTGCTGCTTGTAGCGGTCGGTGAGCAGAGTTCCCCTGCAGGTGTGTGTGAGTCAGCTGCGGTCGGAGGACATGGGAGCGGGCGTTGGTGCGCGCCGCGGTCGCGAGTATCCCCCCAGCGTCCAGGCCGGGCACGGAGGGGAACAGGTCGCGGCGGCAGCTCACGCCACTCTCTGTCTATACCGCCTTTGTCACTCCTTTTCCAGGGACAGAATAAATCTCTCGGCGTAGCCAAAGGCGTTCGCTTCCCCTCGTCGCTGAGAAAACCCCAACATGAGAAACACATTACCGCCGCTTTCCACGGCCGGAGCGCCTCCTGGACACTCTCTCCGTCTCTCATCTTTCGAAGGGACACGTGAGCTAAGTGTTCTGAATCCTCTGTCCCGGTCAGCATATGACTTGACAATTTCAATCCCCCCCCCGCACCCTCCTGTCCAACTCTAAAAACGCGCCAAAATGTGCTCGAACTGGCCGCCACCTAACCTCTGATAATCTCTCCATCATTTTCTCCTTCTACCCCTTTCCCTCT
>CAAKHD010003343.1:119195-138101 GCA_901007705.1 Fistularia tabacaria | reverse complement strand
CCAAACAACTCCCTTTAATCTACCACTAGTGCAAATTAAATACACAGAAAAAATTTAAAGGCCCTGGGGGGCGTTTTTGGTAAACGGGGCTGGGATTGTAAAAAAAAAAAAAAAAAAAAAAAAGGTGAATCGCTTGTTAATGTCTGTGGCAATATGCCCTCCCCCTGTCTCCTGGCCAATCGACAAAGTCACGCTTTTCCCTGCTGTCAGCGAGACGACGCAGAGGCTTCCATGGTGAGGCTGAGATACCACCCTCTCGCAGTGGATAATACTGGATAATATGATGCGCTGCCTCCTTGCTCTATCCCGGCAGCCTTTTGTTCGCTGGATTTTGTGACAGAGCGCGCGTTGTGGAGATGGCAGAAGTTGCATCTTCACCAATATTCATGTGTTAATAGAAGCCATAAAATATGGATCTCACTACAGCTCTGAAGGTCAAATCAATGACTTGGCCCATTCTGCTGACCCCATCTGTTACAGTGACACACAAACACAAGCAGAACTTGGACATTATGACTGTTCGCCATCTGCACTGTAGACCTCACATTGATAGATTTATTGATAGGCATCACCGAGATACCAATATTGATGGTTCTATGCGAGCCGAAAAGTGCGCGTGGATATTGAATTGCTGTTATGAACAGATTCTGCGAGCTTCGGGCGGCAGGTGTTTCCGAGAAAAATACCCGAGGAAAGAGCTGGCTGGTTGTTGTTTTTGTAATATCCCATCAACCAGAAAATTCTTCCTATTTTCCCTCTGGGATTTTAGTTTCGACGTGTGGATAAAGAATAAGTCAAAATTTTCCAAAATGCTCTTTTTGACGAATACCAAACTCATTTGCCAACCGAATTGGCTGTTGAAAAGGTGCTTGTATCACAACTAATTCAGTCGCACAGTAACTGCAGCAAATAACAGCAACCAAAGAAAAGTATGGATGGAGAATGCAAGAGACCGCCGCCACCATATCCACTCACACTAATCAATTCATTAAATCAACTAATCTTTCTAGAAGAGAGGATAAACAAGCTCCTGATGGAAACAAATAAGTGGAGCAAGATTCTTGCGACGCTTTCGTCAATAAAAGGGGTTTTCCAGTGATTTTAATCGACCGGCGAGCTGGTTGTGGATTAATATTTATTGTGATATCAAACTTTGTGTGGTAACATGACGAGCTCCCTGCCTGGAAACGTCTGGCAGACAAGGGAATGTCTTCTCAAGACCAACTTTTATCCTATCCCTTTTTTTCTTACCCCCTAATTGATGGTAATTCCTAATGATTTAAGTATCTTAAAACCCTAAAGCCCTGAATTGTTCCATTCTAAATTACCTCGAATATCAAGCAATCTGTCAGTGTGTCTTAAACATTAATTTATATCTAATGTTACTAATATTCTGATTATCTGTGTACTTTCAAGACATGAGAACTTCAATAAAATGCAAATGAAAGATAAACAAACAGATTATACCCATCATTGATGTAGTTTCAGTAACCCGATAACAATCATTCGAAACGACATGTGAGCGGCAGGGTTCGGGGTTTCGCATCAACGGCTACCGTTTCTACCCGTCGAGTGAAATCAGCCCATGTTGTTTTGAAATGTTGTCATTTTAAATCACCAGTGTGACTGGGACACATTGATCACAAAATGACTCTGGGCTGAATTTGTTATTGCATCTACAGTATAATTCCCAGTTAAGCCTCTTTGCACCCGCTCCCACGTGGCTTACATCATATCACGTTCATGCCCTTCTCTCATCGCCCAGGGGAGGGTCGAATGTCTTGTCCCTGCTGGTACCTCGTTAACCTCCCTCGGTCCACAGCTAGTGGTAGCCAAACTAAGAGGCTTCATACCTGGGCTGTTGGTCAGCAGGTACCAGACCGAGGAGCCTCAGACCTCCCACTGGGCTTGGGGAGGGGAGCGGGCGGGACAGCGGAGGGCCAAACAAAAACAAAAACTGGCAACCCCACGGCAAACAGCCCACCTACTGTCGGCCAACATCTGGGACAGAACACACAGTCATCTATTCACATTCTGATGATGGTAAATACTGAGCAACACACACACACACACACACACACACACACACACACATAGATCCAGGTGTAATCAGCTACAGTGAAATTAACCCCTTCCTGGTAAAATGGTAAAAAAATGTATTTTAAAAATGGGTCGCCCGGTACGCTGCAAGTCAAAAATCGTTGGGTTTAGGTTTATTGTGCCCAGCCTTAATGCTCTGAATGCATTGTTTAAGAAGAAACAGAAGAAGAGGAAGAACAGTGCAAAGTTAATCCATTCTGAATTGATGGGCTCGGCTGCAGGAGTGACACCAAAAACAGTTTCTCTTTTCTTTCTTTTCTCTGTAAATTTGCTCTCCCCTCTCCCCTCTCTCTTTGCTTCCTCCCGTGCCTCTCGCTATTTTTCGGCCTTCTTATCCTTTTTAATTAGAGGAGCTATTCTGCCGCACAGAGGACCTTAATCCCCAACTGACCAACAATGCAAAAAGCCAGCCTTTGAACAGCCGACCTGCACCCCCTTGGCCCCAAACTCCCCCACCACCAATCACTGCCCTGCTTAAACACTCCACATCCACGACCGATGGGAAAAGAAGGCTTTTCTTGTTCTCCACCTTTTATAACATCTTTGACAAAGCACTTGTGGGACCATGAAAGTGTCCATATTCCTGAAGGCTCTTGGAAAGGTTCAGCTTGGTGCAGTAAGTCCAAGGTCAAATGGCAGCTGACTCTGATTCAACCAATACCTTTTTTTCAAAAATAAAACAAAACAAACTTCAAGCAGCTAACTTAAAAAAGATGAAAAAACACAAAGGCAATGAGATCACAGCCCTCACATGACTGTCCCTCTGTATGTGCTTTCTCTTCCACCGTATTTCCTTTCGTCATTTTCCTGTATTTTACAAGGCCATATGATGTAGGTTAAATCTGTTAATTATTTTTTTTTGTTGAGTGGATGGTAGCAATTCGAGGAATATATATAATTGCACATGTCAACATTTCATAGTTTCGATTTTCTTCAGCAGCAGCAAATTCGTTCACCGGGTCTCACTTGCAGCCTCAATCACAGCCCGTGAAAACTTTATCAGACAATTCTATGCAGATCCTATCGAATTGTGATAATACATCAAGTCATAACCATTTTAAAATGTTTCAGGTAAATAGGTATCATAGATAATGCAATGCCTGGAGTATTTTTTTTTCATTACAGGTTCTTCTCTATTAACTGAATCTGACAGTCAGAGGTCTGGATCTGTACATGCGTCTCATGCTTTACATATTGTTTAATCTGTAATGGGGCAAAATAATCCTGATGATGACAATACGAAAACTCGGCCTGAGCTAATTTTCCCGTAATTTTGTTCAAGCTGGTTTCCTATCAACATTTTGCCAACATAGCAGTCTGACAAATTGCCACTGGAGCACAATGACAGTCCTCACACTTTCAACTTTGCCCTGCATGAGAATGGCAGGAAAATGAATTTCCTTTCAGCGCAGATGACGATGATGGCGGTTTCCAATTTTTTTATTTATTTTTTTTCCCGGACGGTGTTCTGGCTTGACGGTGCCTCACACAGACAGGGAAACTCAGACCAGCCAAACCTTCCATCGTACTAATCACAGGCCCAATATTTCCATAGCAGGCAATTAGCATCTTGCTTTTATGTGTGAAATGACTGCGGCGAGATGGGGAGAGAAGCACAGTAGAAACAGAGAGAGAATAAAAGAGCAATTAAGATGTTGGGTGAGTGGAGGACAGAGGCAGGCAGTCTGCTGCCGTGTGATTTGAGGCTTGCAGACCCAGTAATTAGCCCTTCATTGTGAGATAATGGACTTGGCCGGTCTTCCCGGTTCCTTGAGCGGCCCGGCTCGACTCGACCCGCGAAAGGTCAAAGGGTACAATGTGTGGTTTGGCATCTCTTCTGCGTTTTTGTTGTGCAAACCATTTTGGATATTAAAGTAGGAGTCGGAGAACAATGGGAGAAAAGACGCGCATTCAGGTATATTAATCGTCTTCTTGATCAGTGGCGGGTTTTAGTTGAATATCCGTCTCAGACATCTGAAGCCGCAGAGGTGTTGGTGTCATCGTGGCCTATCGCTTCTTTCTCCCGCCATCTTTAGAAAAGCAGTAATCTGTGAACCCTGAATCATAAGCTTTGGGTAAATCTATGTAATACGGGTAATTCGATGAAGCAGTATTTTCCTGGAGAGAGGCAAAATCCTGTTGACTATTCAAGGATTGAATCATCCAACAGTAATGCCATTAGACCAGTGCCACGGATTCCTCGGAAAATGCTGTTTAATTGCCAGTAACCAGCCATTGTTTGGTGACGGGTAAACACTAGACGAGACGGGGGGATGGGGGTGCTGTGTGAGGAGGCGTGTGAAAAAGATGGCCCCTTCGGCTTCAGCCAATCGCCATTGAGACACGGATTTATTCAGGCTTGCTGAAGCCCGCGCTGCAAAGTGGCAGAGGCACTGGCTTAACTAAAGTCTTCAAGAGTATAAATGCAGAGTTACTCTTTCCTTTTATTGCGGGATTTGCTCAACAATGCGATTTAGGGGGTGTCTATTCAAGATAGACATTTTTTTATTTGAGTGGCGAGGTTTTTGAGGATCAAGCCTTGTTGCTCACGTTTATTAGCGCAGTACTCAGCAGCTCAGGGATTGTCTGTAGTTGTAATCGTGGAGCAGTTTATCCATGTTTATATTTGGCTTTACATTCATACACCCCGACACCTAAGTCCTATTCTGCACCTAAGAACAATAGCGTCACCTACGCAAAACCCCGCCATCCTTCGCCACTTTTAATAATAAACAAGAAGCCAACTAGATCAACATGAACTGTAAAAACAAGCTACTTTACGGCTGTTTTTTTCTTAAGTTTTACTGTAACACAATTCTCACCGAACATTTTTAATGGGAATTTGACCATTTGAGGTGCATTGTTATTCCTCCTGGCGGCCCCCTGCTCTCAGGCCTGTCCGTGAGGATGCAGATTGGAAGTGAGAGGTGTGGCAGCCGCAGTTGGCCTCCATTGTGAGCCGGTGCCTGGGAGACGAGCAGCGCTGCCAGACCAGACACTGATTGGGTTTGACACTGCGTCCAGGAGGCGAGAAGAAGCTTTTCTATTGCTCTTTTTTTCCCCAAAAAATAAAAAAAAGAGCCTTTTTATGTATGGAAGGTCCCTCTTCTCCACAACCTCCCCTCGACCTCCTCCTTGCTACGGTCTCTGTTACTTTGGATTCTTTTATCGACACCTTTTTTTTAGCAGATTAAAAGCAACGGGTTGCTTTCTCGTCTTCCTTTTAATTGTCCCTCTCATTTACGTGTTGACCAGTTAATATGATCCTTATGATCAAATTATGAACAATATGACTTTTGTCGTTGAAAGGTTACAGTAGTGATGATTACAAATACAGAGGTCACATCCATCTCTTAGACCAAACCAGACCCTAAAATATTAGTCAGTGTTTAACCCTTTGTGAAAACCAGTTTACTCAATGATTGGCTCAAGGATTCTCTTATAAAGCTCATCGAGATATTATAGTGCGTAGTTATTAACATTCTTTACATGAGAAACTATTTCACTGTCTTCAATTGATCCCAAAGTGCGTCAATATGGAGGATATAGAGCAGTTTTACAACTATATCGGTCAGAATACTCTTAATTTCACAAGTAATTAGGCTAAAAGGACCTTGAGTTCAGGTCTCCCATTGGTTGGAATATCTGGTTTCATTCAACCTAATTCCATTTTCTTACAATCCTCACTTTAAAATATTTGAATTGTAAGTATTATTTGGTCATGATTCATATTAATTGCTCAGTTTATCCATTTTACTTCCATCCACTTTCCAATTTCTGAGTAGCTTTGCCGCTCTCATTCTAACACAAGTCAAGTCTAATTTCTTTTAAGACATCCTCAAATGACTTCACAATCCAATCAATTATAAATACAGTTAAAATTTACAATTATAGGTGAAGCAAACCTGCGCACATCAGCAATTCAGACAATAACACAACTCAGATGCATGTGGAAAAGCAAAGCTAAAAGCCAAAAGATGTCACTTGTTGTGTTTTTGTATATTTTTATGTTGACTTTTAAGGGATTGGAATGGCAAATAATGACAGAGATAATTAAATAAATAAATCCACACGTCATCCAAGTAGTACATCTCAGGGTAGACAGCTTGCCATGTTGGGAACGTAGCCCCAGGCTTTGATCACTCACTATTCGGCACAGGGCTTTTACACAGGGTTTAGCATTCAGTTGCTTTAGATTTCCCTTGTTCCCAGAATTTGCGGTGATACGTTGCGGTGTTAATTTGCTCGGATAGATGAGAACATCGATATCATCGCACACTACATTGGGGGGCCATAAAGACTGGTTTTATCCAGAGGTTACAAAATCCGAAGCACCTCCAAAGCTTGCAGATTAACATGCTTGATGTAAAATTTGTTAACACGTTTCTGATGATTCTCAGTCATCCTGGTCACGGTACTCCTTTATAGATATTGGAGTGGTATTTAGCCTTGGTTGATTTTTAACTGAGCTTGTTTATTTGTTGAAACCCAAGAAAATAATCCAAGTCCACTCCTATATTTCTCAACGAATAGTGTATGCAACATTTAAATAAAATGAATACATCGAGGGCAATATGGGTTTTTACTACCATCTTGGCAAGCAGTACTACCCTTATCTTTTGGATTTAATGCCTAACTACTATGCATTGAAGGGGCTGCCAAGCACATTTTTTGTAAGCATTTCTTGGTAGTTTTCCCTCAAATCCCCTGCATTTAAAGTTAAAAATGTTAAAAATAAGAAGCTAACTTCGTACTGGCCTAGATTTTCGACTAATCGTTCAGAAGATGCTGAATTTTTCTGCTAGTTCTTCTTATAAATGTCTTAGCACATTTCAGCTGTACTTACCAATACACGGAGCTAAAACTTCTACATTATACAAGTTAATAACCTACTGATTCCAGTCTTTGTTGTGTCATTGTTTGAAACTGTGACCAGTTTGAGCTGAACATACATAAATACAGATATCTTCTAGTCTTTTGTTCAATGAAATGAACAAAAGCCCAAATGAATTTGGGCTTGTAAAACAACACAACTGCAAGTATGTAAATGAGGGGAATTGTCATTGCTTTGTTTATTTTCCTCCCAAGCGTCGCATATGTGTAAGGTATATCTAATGATCTGCGATAAACGACCCAAAAAAAGGATTTAATGCTCAAAATGTCAACCGCTTTGATTATAGTATCACGAGAATGTCTTTCTTGTCCAGCATTCATTGATTAATCTCGAGTGTCAATCACGAATGGGGAGCACGACTTTCTCGATCCGCTTAATAGAAGCACTAATGACAAGCTCCATTACTTTCATATATGCTTTTATCACTGTGCCCTTCGATGACTGTAGCGTTTCATTAGACATGTCTGTCTCATATCTCACTTTGCACCCAGAGGAAACTGTGAAGGGATTAATTTTATGATGGACCCCCTGCCTACTCCTGCCTCACTCCTCCTCCTCCTCCTACTCCTTGCTGCTCCTTCCCTCCCTCCCCGCCTCCGTCCTCAGCTCAGCTCCCAGCCACAGCCAGGGACCCAAGAGGAATAGTGTCTTTGTCATCCTGCCGTTTTCGGAGTTGAGGAACAAGAGGAGTTTAATCCTCATTGTCCAGGAGACTGCAGAGGGTGAGAGGGGGTCCTACGGCTGTAAAATGATCCAACTGGCCCCAGCTAATCCCCTTCTAACCCCCACTCTCTGGTCTGACCCCCCTCCCAGCCTTAATTCATACTCTCACACAAACACAGTAACACCCCATAAACACCTAGAAGCATGCATGTGGAACTGTGTGTGTGTGTGTGGCTTGAAAAGTTAAACTCTTCTAAAAAATATATAAAATAAGATAAAATTCCAAAGTTGATGTCCCCCTAGCTTTACCTCTCTGCACCTCATGCTCAAGGCTAATGTCATTCATAGCGATGTCGTGAGTGGTTTATTGGGGTACCTTTAAGAAGGGGTTTAACTGAATCACCTGCACATGGGTTTAATCACCTCGTAACCCATCATTCACTGTTTGGGATCCCAGTAGAAGTGCTCCCTCATGGCCCATTGTCATGGGTTAAAAAATCCCCTCCCGAGACAATTTTCGACCGTTATCACTCAGGCCTAAATCATAAAAGCTGTTAAATGAAAATGAAGAGCCAAACAGCATAATTTTATAATCATACAAACTAGTCATGATGGCACGTGTGAATGTAAATGTGTGAATAATGCAAATAACAGCCTCAGTTTAACGTGGGTGGACGAGTTGTTGAAAACGTAAACCGATAAACAGTCTCACTTCATTATTCTTCTTATTAACTGGGGGGATTAATTTAAGATCAGACAGGACAGGGCTGGACATCTATTTGACGTTAAGTCTCTCTCAAACAAGACGGATGCGCGCTGGCTCGGCGCAAATCTTGTCCTTTGAATTCTCCTACCTTGCACAGTAACCCTCCCTTCCCATTTCCCTCCATGCGTTCTGTCTTTATTTCTCTTCTGTTTCTCGGTCCCCCTCCTCTCTTTCTTTCTCTGTGCACCTCCCTGAGTGACAGCTCAATACCCAGCTCTCCCAGGCTTATCTAGCCTCAGCAGATGGTTGACTTGGATCACTGTTCATACGCCACGATCTGGGCTGGTGATAAAGACTGTTACAGAGGGAATATATGCTATCTCTCCGCCGAGTGCTCTTTCTTCTTTCACTCCTTTTCCCCCTCACCTCTGCTTCATCAACAGAGTTGTTTTCTTCTTGTCTGCTCTCTGTTATTCTCCGTGAAACTCTGTTGTTTCATTTCCACCTGGAACGACTCTTGTCCATGTCATGTCCGACACCTTTCTTAACTGCGCTCTTTGTCTCCTTTCTCCCACTATCCCATCTCTACGCCTTGAATCTGGTACTGCGTGATTGTCTCTATTTCCCGCTGGGTTGGCGCCTGTCTAAAGGGCCCCAGGACCCTCACGCACCGAGGGGCACCAGCCATGCCAGAGATGCCCTCCTCTCCTCTCCTCTCCTCTCCTCTCCTCTCCTCTCCCTTTAACTCCTCTCAGGCTTACACAGCTTCATTCAATTCCTCCCCACCTTAAGAGGGTAAAAGAAATGGGAAAACTGGCTTTTATCAAACATTGCCAATAAGTTATTTAGAATTCATCTTTGACCTGTAGGTTCTTTTCTTCAACAACTGATTTGTTGACCAGGTCACGGTTTTCAGATCAGCGTTTGTAATTTTTCTAAAACACCAAGATGACATTCTGAAATGCACCTAACCCAAAGATATTCAATTTACAGATAAATGTTCAGAAGCTGTCCCAGACCCAAACAAAATTGAAAACCTTTAAAACTAAGAGACCACTTGGACTTAATACATATATGTTTTTTGATTTAACAATTTGGATTAAAGTTTGATTAGATTTTTTTACCAAGTAAAGTCAATTTTTTGTTACTGTGATTTAAAATTAAAATTTACATTCATGGGAATTTGCAGTCAATCCTTTAAATGACTCATTTTCAAGTTATTCCACACAGCTAACCTTACTGTTTTGCATTTTTTAATTTGCAAGATACTTCTGAAATCAAAATATTTAAGTTTAAGAAAAAATTAAGATTAATTCACATTTACTCAAAATAGTGAAGTTTATCGAGTTCTGAATTTATATTTGATGCGTTTGTGTCTGTTGGGGTCACATTATGCTTGATAAAATAAGACTCAAACTCATATCATATATTAGTTGGATATAGATTTGAAGTTGACAACTTATTGGTTAAGTGGTGGTCTCATTCCATGCCTACAGCCTCTGTATGGCTCGCAAAAGACCTGTAGTTTAGCACTTTACTATGTAAAAAAAATATACCAAGTAAGTCACAAGTCACCTTCAATGTGGTGCTGCCTGAAGCTTTTCTTGACTGCCTTTTCTTTTACGTTTTACATCCCGTCTTTGCCCACTGATGTACACTTCACAGGTCTCGTTTGCCCATTTTATGTGCACTTCACTTGCCCAGATTGGCCATTTGATGTCCTTCTCACATGTTTTTCTCATCGCCCCGGCCAAGAGACAAAGCGAACGAAAAGGTGCATAGCTGCCACTCGTGGATGAAAAAGTAAGCGAGTAGCTGGGAGCAAAATGAATGTTCCACTCAGCACCTTGTATGGCGAAGCGGTAAAGAGACTCTCAAAAACCGTTATTTCCTCACATACATTATCAGCTCCGTCTGATGTGAGCCATTGTAATATGAGCAGCAAAAGAGATGAAAGGTAGCTGGAAACCCTGACAAAAAACGATACGCTTTCTGGTGAAAATCGCAGAAGGGGGAGATGTTTGCAAATAAAGTGGAGAACAACAATGCCAGCCCGGGCTCACAGGGAGCTGCCATCCCATATGCGGCGCGAGCCCTCTCCTTGCAATTCACTTGTGACTCTCTCCAATACTCCAGACAATTTGCAGCCATCTTAATCTGAACGGTGGAATCTGGCAACCACTCTGAAGCACCTGCATCCGTCCAGCCTGACCTGCCTTTGTTCTGGTCCAATCCCCTAACTTTAGCCCCTAATTAACCCAACAGAAACTAATTAAATACAGCTCTAGTGGACCAGACGCCAGGCAGGAAAAAAAAAAAAGGGGGACACAAGGAAGTGAGCTGAGTGAGAGGGGAGTGAGCCAATGTGACAGGCAGGCAGGAATGGGAAAAAGGGGGGAAAAGGGAGATCCAAAGCTTGGCCTCCAGCCCCTGAGACCGGTTCAGAAAAACAGGGAGGGAGACTCGAAGGAGGAGGGTTTCAATGTCAGCCGGGGTTGTCCTAATGTATAAATCTCCAAAACATATCCTCTTGCTGCTGAGCTCCGTATTGACCATATATTTGCATGTTTTTCAAGGTATTTTTGGTTCTTCCTCAGATGAGTAAGAGTGCCAACCGCTGTAATCACAAGCACACCAGTCACATGATGCAACTGACACCCTGGAGATATTTGGAAAAGGATAGAGATAGGACAGGAAGAGCCACTATGTAGAATGAAAGCAGGAAAAGAAAAAAAAAGGAGGAGGAGGAGGCGAGGGGTAGAGAAGGTACGGGACAGGATTGTGGGAAAGAAGATATATAAATATGGGTTCAAACCAGCCAAGTGTCTCTGGCAAGATGCTGCTCAGAGTCCCAGGCACAGCTCGTGAAGTGATAGAGAAAGTAATTAAGAGAAGCCTGTTCAAGTAGATAGGCCTGTAAAGGAGATTTGAAGAGGGGAACTGATTGTGCATGTCTGATTCCAGCTCTTCAGAGAGTTCTCAGCCCCAAGGCTTAGCTTTCAAAGGGCCGTCTCTCCACCGGTCTTTCTTGCTGCCTCTTCAGGACAAGCAAAATGTGCCTCTCTCCCTCTATTTATCAATCCATCTGTCTATTTTTCAAGAATTTGAACACAGGGTTTAGATTTGCTGTAATTAATGTAATTAATAAAGCTTTGGTGTTATGATGCCAGAATGCTGAAAAGTGTAACCTGAATTATGTCATGTCTGATTTAGATTAAATTAAGTCTTATCCATACCTTCAACACGTCAGTCTATTTCTCAAGTGGCTGTTATTTCATGTTACATTGTGCCTTTGGTAGAGGACTACGTCAGTTCCATCTTCAATGTAAAGGAAAATAGCAGCCGCGGGGTTGTTTTAGGTCTTTTCTCCGATAACGTGTAACTTACTTCATCTTCACGCCACCAATTATCTCACTCCTCTGAGGAGTTCAAGAATTTTCAGGGCCCACTCAGTCACTCTCTCACTTATTCAGTCTCTTTCATGTGCTGATGTGATTTAACAACGCTTGAATTAAACTCACAGAAAGACTAATTTATGTGCTTATTTAGCCGGGTTTAATTAAGTGTGTCTTCCTTTAACTGTCTTTGTCACTATACGAATGAGTGAGTAACTTGCAGTCTCAAAGTAGAAGTGAAGCACCAGGACTGCTCGTCAAGATAAAGGAGGATGACTGAGCGAGAACTAGGTGCGATGATCACAGAAAGGGAGAATACCAGGTTGAAACTCAGGCAAAGAGAGACAGAAACTACCACAGAAAAGAACCTTGGATGGAAAAATTTAATTGACTGTATCCGTATGCATATAGATACAACCTTGCAGGTAAAATGGACTTGAAAGTTCACAAAGTGTATTTCGGACAATGGATCTGGAGAGTAGTCCTCCACCACTTGGACCTCTTTCTATAAGTGCATGATAGAGCAATACTGCCTCCTACCATGGCCTGGACTGCTGTGCACTAGAGATAATTTAACATTTATTTTTATATTTGTGACAAATAATTTACACTGAGCCCAAAAATTAAAGTTTAATTTTATCCTGTCTTTCCTGGAAGAAAGTTACCTTGAAGCTAAGCAAACATTTATTAGATGTATGGGGACAAAGTCAGACATCGTGTTATAATAACTATAAATTTATAATAGTAAAAAAAACTGTCATAAAGTTTGTTGAGAGTCTGGAACTTATTCACAGATTGATAAATAAATTATCATCTTTGTTTACATTGTTAGCGCAACATGCTCCTGAGGGAGAACTGACAGACAGGAGTGCACACTGAAGAAGAATGAGGTATGAAACTGTTCAGAACATTTTCTTGATCACAGTTTTCACTGGTCATGCATAAGTCTTTATTAAAATAAGTAAATGTGTCCTTTTTTACAACAACATTGCCAGAAAAAAATAAACCATCAAGGCATAATAATAGTTTGCATTTGGTCTTATTGTTTCTGCCTCTATAACTGACGCAATCAGATAGAGTCCTGCCAATCATCTTTGAGATCCATAAAAATTCATGTAGCAGAGACAAACACTTCACTCTTGATCCCTTTTATTTTTTGTGTTCACTTTCACAGATCAGTAGAGATTTGTTTCACAAAAAAATACTTTATCGCTCAATCCAGGTCTTGCTGAGAGTAACTGTAAACATCTTGAGTAGTCCTTTACTTGTCGTCCTGCTAAATGCATGACAAAGGTAAGAAAAACTAATGTATTAGTGACATCTGCTGGAAACACAATGGCATTGTTGTAAGATGTGAGGAAAACCACCCATCTGAAGGTTCCCTGAACCTGGCGCCCACTACTGGTAAAGAGGCAGCTGTGGAGCAGTTTAGGTCGTGACCTTTGGGTTCAACCCTCAAGTCCCCCCACATGGCATGTCCTTGAGGACTGTTGCATTCTTGGTCCAGCATAATGCAAATGTCAAACTTGCATTGTTGTAATAAAGATACACAGTGGAGGATATTTGGATGGCACTAACTAACTAACTCGATAATTTTCACTTTTCAGTGTTAATGGAAAATTTATGTAAGGCTGCATAAACACAAACCATCTTTGTGTGTGAACTTGTAACTCATTCTGTGGCCAGTAAACGACAGACTTGAAAGCAGATTTGGAATGCGTTCCTTAAATATCGGCTGTCAAGAGTTTTTATACATTATTAATATGAATTTTGAAATATTTAATCCTAACCATGAGCCTTTGCCAAGAATAATTCTTTATTGTAGCTCTCGAGATTTTTCCATACTTGTCGAGGAATAAAAATTAAAAATAAAAAAAAACAACTTAAATGACTAAAATAGACAAATAACTCCAGCTATTTGAAAATACCCGTGAAACGCCAGTGCCGTCCTGTGATGGGTTACACCACTGTCGTAAAACGTCACCGTGTGGTGTTGCAATGGCCTTTGCTGCGACAGCACTTTGCGGCAGCTGGAAGATCGATGAGAAAGCAGCGACTATCGTCGCCAGTTGAAACATTTTCGCCTCGTTAATCCTCGGATTTATGCAATATTCGGCGAGGTAACGTGTATATCGTTTTTGTATATCCCCTCGCCTCGTGAATGCGAGTGTATTCAACGTTTTCCAAGCGCGAATCTCCACCTTAATGAGGTGGGATGGCCACAGTGCCGCCTGGGCCTAGTAGCGCACTGCCCGTCTCCCCGGCTGAAATTCCTCCTTTCCCCGGGGCAGGGGTTGCGGGGCCCGCGGAGGACGACGGAGAGCCGGTCGGCCACAGAGAGGACCGTGTACCCGGCGGCGTGGGGGACACGTCGCAGCCGGCAACCGACCCGAAACAGTCGGTCAAGAAAAAGCAGAAAAACATGCTAGCGCGGGCTAGCCCGGCGGCGCTTCACCTTAAAATGCAAACCCAGGAGCAGCAGCAGCTAAACGGCTTGGCTAGCCCCACGGAGGACACAGACAGCCGGCCGAACGCAGCGAACCGGCCCGACAATCTGAGACCGTCTGTGGACAACTGTGACAGCAGCACCGGCGGGGGCCTAGCGGCGAGAAACAATAGTGAGCATTGCCAACGCGAAGGCCACAGCCCCTTCTCCAAAAACGGCAGTCACCCTCACCTCGTTAACAATAGCATGAACGGGATGCCGGGCTGCACAAGGACTGACACGGTCCGCGGACAAACCGACGAGGAGGACAAGGACGGCTTTGACCTCACGCAGACCCCGAGACCGCCGACCGGAGAGCCGCCGGACGCCGCCGGGCCCGGTGGAGCGCAGCAGCAGCCGCCGGCGGCTGAGCTGGCGCGGCTCGACTTGAGTCGCTGCCCCGGCCGGGCGGCCGAGGACAGCCGCGGTATTTGTTATGTGCGCTACGAGTCCGAGCTGCAGATGCCGTGGATCATGAGACTGATCACTAAGGACTTGTCTGAGCCTTATTCAATTTACACGTACAGGTACTTCATCCACAACTGGCCGCAGCTCTGCTTTCTGGTGAGTTTGGACACGAGTTCGGAACACACAGGCTTCCCCTTCACCCCTATCCAGCCTTGCTCCTCGTGGAGTGGCGTGTCTGTGCCCTGGGCGTGACACTGGTTGTTTCACATCAATTCTAACTGTCTATCAAGACAGCACTCTAGATAAACACACACACCCTGCAAGTAAATGTAATGTCATTCCATCTGTCTGCAAGGCAAGATTGTCAGAACAGCATTTGTCTGTAAGTCAATGTCAGTGTAAAAATGTTTTTACCCCCACCCCCAACAGAGCTAGTGTAAAATAGACAGAATGCCAGCAAACGTACCTACTTGTCAGCAATTTGTAGATTCAAGATTTCTATTGTCACATGGGTTGTAAGAACACGGCGATTCAGACGATGCGATGAAATTCTTACTTTGTATACTCCCGTCACACCAGACAAATTAGCAATAGAGACAACACTTTATAATAACGCCAGACAATACGACAGTGAGAGAAAGCTTCTAGGGACATTTTTTAAAAAGGAATAGATGTTAAAGACTTTTAAGTTCAAAATCTGAACACAGTTGTGATTTATATCAGGGGTATCCCTTTGTGTTTATGCTTTTTAGCCTCAAGGCCATAAATGTCATTTCATTTTATTTCTTTATGGAATGACATGAGAGGAAGTGGCATGAAATTGTGAGGTCAGAGGTCATCTCAAGAGAGACAGCAGGATAACAGCAACTTCTGGGAAGCCATTGCCGCTTTTGTGACACCACGCTCAAGCCCCGACCGTTCTAAATGTGTTTGTCCACGCTGCAGGCAATGGTGGAGCAGGAGTGTGTCGGAGCCATAGTATGTAAGCTTGACATGCACAAGAAGATGTTCCGACGTGGCTATATTGCCATGCTGGCCGTGGACTCAAAACACAGAAGGAAAAGCATCGGTAAGACGCTGCTGCTGTTCTGCATTTCATAGCAGAATAAGTTAGTTGATTTGCCTCATCATGCTTTTAACCCCATTATGTAACTTATTTAAATGATGTCATCTGCCCCGGAATGAGAGGGTAGGCGTCATTTATTCACAAGCCATTACTTTACATAGTCTCTTTTCTTCCAGGTACTAATCTGGTAAAGAAGGCCATCTACGCCATGGTGGAGGGGGACTGTGATGAGGTGAGATACCTAATCTTGACACCGAAGTGATGAAATCACAAACACTCGTTCACTTTAAACCCGACACTTCAGACATTTGTGAACCCTCTGCCATCCAGCTGAACTGTCATGTTAACATATTCAGTCTGCAAATGTTTCTGAAAATCCACAGCAAACCAAAACGTCCCATAGAAAACTAAATTGGCACATAAAATGGGGAGGAAATTTTTTTTTTCATAAAAACATCCTTCAGGCAATGCTGACCTATGTTTTGTTGCTGTGTTTTTGTATCCGCCTTTCTCTGGTGCCACAGAAAAGCTTTTACTTTCTCCCTCCCCATCCTCACACAACGAAACATTCTGGCCAACTTATTTTTGGTCTCGATAAGAAACTCGTATCTTTGCACGTCAGGTATCCACCGATACCGGCTACCAATATTCTGCGTTTACTAAGAGTTTGGCTCGATATTTTGAAACTCTAGAAAAAAAATACTTGATCCGCTCACAGAAGAGGTCCTGATTTGGGGAAAAAAAAGGTGGTATTGAATTAGTGATACGATAGAAATGCAGTTGATGTCGTGAAATTTCAAAATCAGCAGCTCAGTCGTGTTACAGGAGTGTAGGGGAGTAGAACGACTTTCCTCAGCTTTGAGATACGCAAATCCACCAAGGACAAAGGGAAGAAGCAGAGCACTGGTCACAGTAGCTGGACTCGTAGCTTGTGCCCACGGCACAAGTAATTGCCCAATATAAGACTGGCTGAATGTTCTCTTAAAATCACGCTAATGGCCAATAATGTCAGCTCCTTTTATTTTGATCATAATTCTTGCTGTGTTTATTTATTTTTGTTTTATTCTAATTGATAAATAAGTTGTAATGTAAAGCGGTGATGTCAGCTTATTCTAGGCATTGGTTATACATTTAATCTCATAAATGACAGTTGCTGTGACAATCGAATTACCCCTATGGGGATCAATAAAGTATTATCTTATCTTATACATTTAATGGAACAAGTGCAGTTGTTGTCAGGTTTGTTGCTTACGAGCCTGTGTAGTGTACATGCTTGGGTTTAAATTGGGGAAAATATACAATTAACAAATAGCCGGTGGAAAACAGCAGATGGCTCGCGAGCAAAAGCACGATATAGGTTCCCTCTGAAGTTTACAGAGGCTTCAAACAGGGATAACAGGAGAGTCTATATTGAGTTCAGAGGTGGGTTGATTCATCCTTCTCTTAGGTTTGCATGCATAAACTAAAAAAGCTGATTATTGTGCATCCGTGGTCATGGTTGTTTTCTTCTGACTGGCCGCCAGCAGCCTGAGATTACACCCGATATTTTTGAAGAGGGCTTGTCGTGGTAGCTGAGAAGACCCATGTCAGTCTGAGTTCCCATCAGGTTGCTTCCTAAATGCTATGCATTTGATCATCTGACTCAAATGACTGCTTGAATATTCAAAATCCCTAATCCCCTATTACAACGTAATATGAATAAATACTTTGATTGAATTGATCAAATGCTGAATATTTTGCAAGAATAATTATCTTGATATATTTTGAGTAATGGATTTGTAAATTGGTTTTTGAAAATTAAATTCTTCACATTTTAACATTGATTATAATAGAATTCAGGCTGTGTTTTTCATATCTCATTGATAGCAACTCCCAGGCAGTAACGCCTTCACACCCCAACTTGTTAATGTGATAAAACTTTTCGATAGTGTGAATGGAATAGTGAGGGGCGGTTGATGTGACGCCTACAGTAGGTGATAAGAGCAATGTGTTACTAAACAAATGCCATGGTAGTAGGTACTAGCAGTCTTTTAAGTTTATAAAGCTCCCAATTTATTTATTTATTTATCTATTTTTTACAACCTCAGCTCCATGTCACTGGGCAAAAGTGACTCCCCCTTTTTGGTCCTCACCTGTATTCTCACAGAAGTTGGTTCAGTTGAAATGGATCCATTCTGACATTTAAAAATGTATTTTTCACCTGTTTAGACATGGTATAATCATTAACGCACAAGTGGAAATAATATCTGCACGTATGTGCACGTATATAGTGTCATTAGAGATGTATCTTACTGCCAGCGATGGACTGGCAGCCTTCCAGCTCTGCACTTGAGAACCAAGTTGTTTGCTAATGCCAGATCCAAAGGGGAATATTGTATGTTTGCTGCAACTTTGCATATAAGATTTATTTAATGTATTGTCTTATATGATATGGAATGGCAAAAGGCTTGTTGTGATACCAATACATAGGGAGCATTTTCTCAATTTTATTTTCATATCACTTTATGTTAAAAATTGGGACAATTTTGCTATCTTTATACAGACTCTGATCCTCTCACAGGAACATTTTTTGTATCCTTAGCTAATTTCATGAGGAAATTCTCTCTATTGAATCCAAAACTATGTAAAATTGTTTAAAGTTTAATTCACCTACAGCTTAGAAAGAAATGTCCGGAAAAAAAAAATCAGGAACGCCTCAAATCAAGTCACTGCAAATAGTATGCACATGGGAATGCGTAAGCACGCAAGCACACCTTGAATATGTGCTTTCTAGTGTGGAAACTTAATCTGCATGTTTAAATGTAGTAAGGCAACAACAAAGATTAAACTATGTTGCCAAAGTTTGACTTTTCCTCTACTTATTCATTTATATATTTATTTATTCCTTCCCCCCAAATAAATCTCCCTTGTGTTTGTTCACAGGTTGTACTGGAGACCGAGATCACTAACAAATCAGCCCTGAAGCTCTACGAGAACTTAGGTTTTGTCAGAGACAAGCGGCTGTTCAGATACTATCTTAACGGCGTGGACGCACTGCGGCTCAAACTGTGGCTCCGCTAATGAAAGGAAGAGGGGACAGGGGAGGACAGGACAGCATGTGCTGTTACCTTCATACACTATCAGCTTGAGTCTCAGCTCTGCCCTGGTCATTAATACACACACACACACACACACACACACACACACACA
>CAAKHD010003343.1:77131-119175 GCA_901007705.1 Fistularia tabacaria | reverse complement strand
TATCACTGAGACTCACCGCTCTCCCCGCCTTATATACACACACACACACACACACACACACACACACACACACACACACACACACACACACACACACACACACACACACACATACATGCACACACACCTGTGTACAAACCTGCTAAAAGTATGCACATAGGTATGCATAGACACGCAAACACACCCTATTTTTGTCCTTGACCTTGAACAACTGTTGATTTGGTATAAACCGACTGAAATCCCTCCATATGTTTCCACGAAGAGGCCCCCCCCACATACTTTTCGGAGGGGGGGGCGAGTGAGGGTGGTCTCTGGGATGACCTTAAGTAAGGACTAGGTGACCTTTTTGACCCTTCAAGCTTGGAAAGTGCACGGAGCGGGAAGTTGGGTGTGAGGCAGCTCAGGTGAGGACACATGTCTGCACTCCCAGAGGACATAACATCACACCAGATCATCCCCCGAAAAAAAAAACATAAAAACAAGAAAAAATAACAGGACAAAACAAACTTTGGGGGTGCAAACCAGAAACAAGTGAGCGAGGCAGTAAAACAGACTGGGAAGTAAAAATATTTGTGGAGTTTATTTTTGTTTCTTTTTTAACCTTGTATGTTGGCCTGGGGTAGAGAGGGAGTCTGTATGTTTGTACAGCTCTAATTTTTTTTTTTTTTAAGTGAGTGTTCAGCCTTTTTTTTGATGTGTGTGTGATTGCATGTGTTGGGCAGCACTGTGAGTGAATGAATGAATTATTGTGAGTGTGTGTGTGTGTGTGTGTGTGTGAACACATGCTTGAATGGAAATGAGTCCGCACTGTCATCCCACCTTTTTGTATGTGTTTCCCGAACTTGTCCACGTGGCGCAGTTGTTTCCACCACATGCCTCAGCCGGCGAGGCTGAAGCCCGCAAAGATAAACATGCGTTTATTTTAACCCGTGAGCATGATGAGCTAGTATACATTAACCCCCTGAACCCCTTCCTCTGTTCGAGCATTTCGTAGATTCTGACCAATGCTGGAGTTTTACAGTCAAAGCTGATGTCCTGGAATAATCCTTTCTGACATTTTTTTTTTTTTAAAGTCCCATCAAAAAGTCGTCACACCAGTGATAATTTCCTTTCAAGGCGCTTTTCAAAAATCTTCACAAGAAGCTACACCAGACCCATGTTACGAACAAACGATATTCACAAAATTTATACAGATATCAGGATGATTTCCAAATTAAATCAGAAGAGATTGAGAGGTGACATGTATCCGATCTCATTTGCACTTTTTTGTACTTTGGAAGTCGGTTAGTCAGCAATACAAGCTTAAACCAGGGCAGCGACCAAATCAGATTGATGGGTCAAGACATGTTGGTGTCACAACCCACATTCAACTAGATCTCAACATAGAAGCAACTTCTATTTCCAGAGGGTAATTCAGACACCGCCAGCTGATCAGATCCTATGAATGTAAAATACTGCTCTGAACACTGTTCATGTCGGCCAGTAAAAACAGGCCCAGATAAATGTGTGACCGGCCTCAGTCTTTTTGACAGGAAAGCACTTTCCGTGATATATACTTGTTTAGACAAAAAAAACAACTAACCTAGGCAGACCAGTATCTTGGTCGGGCTCTTGCATGTTGGTGCAGATCAAAAAAACAAATCACTCCCTTTAAGACCTTTCCAATTTGACCATTTGATGGATCTGCTCGGCCCCAAAATCTAAGTCCATCCGACCCCAGAGAGGAGTGGAGTTCATTTTACTTCCAATTTTGATGCATCAGCGCTCCCCCACTTGCACTGCCAACCCCAGCACAAATCCCATTAAATGAGGAATCCAAGTCTTTTCTGACAGACCGCCAACAATGTTGCAGTCCAGTTGGCCTTAGCCATCTCTTTACCACTCCGTAGATGATCAGTTTGATTCTCCTCATTGCAAGTGCCACTCAGTCCATCTCTCAGCCGCGCCTGCGGCCTCAGCAACAGACGGGAGGGAACGTTTTGCATATGCCGGAGTCCTGTTTGAGAATGATATGTGTGTTTGAATATGTGTGGGCCTTTATCTCTCGAAGATAAAAAGGAAAACAGACAAGTATTCTTAGCAGATTATATTTTATTATTTTTTGTTGCTTTTCAAATTATTTAGATGTCTAATATACACCTGTATAACCTCATGCTGCGTGTCCGTGGCGGAGTCGACAACGCACTTCCCAGGTGTCCTCACTCGATTCACAACCAACCTCACCCCGGTAGATTTTCAGATACACAGCAAGAAACATGTCATCAACCCACTGTCAGTTCACACTAGACGTGGCAAAAAAATTATCGCTTTAACCGCTTCGGTTTCTCTTCAATAGTAAAATGAACAAAGGTCAGATGCACTTTTATGGAAATCGCTGACGCAAATATGTTGGTTTGAATGTGTCTGCGTTATTTTGACAAAGGAGTGAAAAATTTTTTTCTGCAAGATTTATTTCTCTTCTTCCAGAGACCCTGCACAAGAACATAATTTTTTTTTTTTTTCGCTGTTGTGTTTTGTTCCAGCCTATTGAGGACAAGAGGACCTGCTAGTAGAAGAAGGAACAAAAACAAATGTTTTTGTTATTGTTGTTCTGAGGGTTTTTTTCTTCTAGAATTTTGGGTGTGGGCTTGATAGATTGATGAAAACAGGAAACAGATTGGTTGATCTTTTCGGGAAATGTAAACCTTACGGAACAAGCCGTTTTTGGGGGGAAAGCAATTTGTTCGCTACGCTCCCTGTTGTAAGATGACAAGTAAAGGCCCTTTTCTGTGTATGCCGTGGGGAACTAGAGACCTGCCTCTGGCTTACGCTATCTCAAAGTCAAATGTCTTAAAATATGAATATATGCGTTACAACGTTTATCATCTCAGTCCCATAAACAAGCATTCTTAAAATCTCATGGGTGAGCGGGAATTCACATTTTGATCAAATCAAAATCACTTAATTCCTCATAGTCTGAATTTGGACAGTAAACTTAAATACCACCTGTCGTTGATATTTTTCAACAACACACATCTCAGCGCGATCAGTGCATGCAGTGGTTTGGTCAGGAAAGTGGTTCCCCGCTGGGTTCCTGCACAACTCAACCGTTTTGTAAAAGCCGATTCGAGGCTAGATGTGTATTTTAAGACCTTCAGCTTGTAGGCAACGGATACCACTGACTTCAATTCATTTGCCGAGCTCATTAACAGGAGGCTGGCTTTTTAGCACCCTGATGCGCATGGAGAGAAGAGCGGGGAATCGTATTTCCCAGTGTTACTTTGGGGTTGTTGCACATGGGGCAAATTTCCCCCCAAAGTCGGCTTGTTCTTTGAAATCCCCTCCAATTGGGAAACTATATGGCAATTTGTGAAATGCAAACCGAGCTTTCTCGCCATCAATTATGCAATTTGGTGTGTGTGTGTGTGTGTGTGTGTGTGTGTGTGTGTGTGTGTGTGTGTGTGTGTGTGTGTGTGTCTGTGTGCGCGTGTGCGTGTGTGTCCTGCCAACGGGCCTTAAGAGCAGAAGACACTTGAGACACTGCCATGTGCCCTGACCGAAAGTCAGATCTGCTTAAACGTACTGACCACAGGAGACACTTCTACACGGCCCCCTGGCAAACATTCATTCTGACCAGCTGTTTGAATGGTTTTTCGATAGATACCTTCGAGTAACACTACAAGACCTTGTTGATAATTTGGGTGTACCCCCCCCCGCCGTCCCGAGATAAAATATTACATCCCAAGAGCCCCTGACCGAGTGGGAGAGTCGATGTTTACAGAGTTACCACTCTCGTAACAGCCTGTGTATGTTTGTGTCTGTGTGCTCTTGGTACAATGGATCACATTTCCTGTTTTCTTTTTTGTATGCAAGCGTTTTCCTCACCTGATATAATGAGAGCATTTTTTTTTTCTTTTCTGTGAATCATCTGTTGGGAAGGGGGGGGGGTTGATTGATTTATCAGATTTGATGTTTTATTTTTAATTTCTGTGCTGCTTAAACCCATCCAGAGGTGTAACTACATTGATGTAGTAGCATTTCATAGCAGGCATACATGACTGTCTAGAAGCCAGCTATTAATCTGCTTTTCCTGCTTACGTCACACGGTTGAGATTTCAGCAATTGACCCTCCCTCAGCCTTTTCCTGAATTGCCCTGGAGGTTTAAATTTCTGGTCCTCGCTTTTGGACACTTACTTCCAATTCCTTGTTTGGATCTTTTAGCGCAGTGACTACTGTTGAAGGAGAGGACAGGAGAGGACAGGATAAGATAGCACATTAACCAATAGACTCCGTCTTGCTATGTCACACCGGTCAGCAGGTGGTGTTGGTTTTCAGATTTGGAAGATGTGACATTTTGTTAAAAGTCTTGAGAAACTGACAGTTCTGCCGTGTTTCGGGGCATTACAGCCTGCCACTATGAGTCAAAGGGCTCTGTTTAGGTCACAGACTGAAGGGCTTTGTCATTAATATCAGTGTGCAGCCATGGATTGTGGTGTTGCATAGCTCACACAGATGGCGAATCACACATTTTCCTCTTGGAATCGGTTTTCAGATGCCAGTTCAGTGTTCACAGGACATAGACGCATTTTTATATCCCAATTTAGGAAGTCTACCGCGATATCCGGATGGTCTATTCCAACAGCCCCACAGTGTCCTGATCGGAGGATTACACTCTGCATCACAAATATAAATTCCCCCTTGCAACCACTTTTCTGCTAACGTAGTCATGCTACGCCACAAATCACTGCAGTACACACAACTGCTCCACCGCACAAGGAGGGGGGGGACCGGCTTCCTGCAGTCTCCACATCGGCAAGCCACCCCCCCCATCCACACAGTGTGCAAAGAGGTGCAAAATAAGTTTTTTTCGCATGTCAGACTTGTTTCCCCTGTTCTTCTCCCCTGTCCCCTTTCTTGATTTTGATCTGGAAATGTCCGATAGCTTTTATTTAATGTGGAAAAAGAACACAGAAATAAATTATTTGATTTTTTTAATGCTGTAAACCGGAGTGGATCTCATTCAAAACATCACTGCACTTAGAGATTGTTACCCTTATGATGGGAAAGGGACCATAATTGTCAGAAAGAGTTTTATTGGGCCACACTGTTTCATATCTACATTTAGGGAGGAAAAAGTCACTATTTTACATCACACCCTGGAACAGTATCACTACAATACACATTTAAGCATATCAAATGATGCCACATAAAATGTGTTTTCCTTGACTGACAGATAAAGGATTTTATCAACCAGTTATCTAAAGTAATCAGTATTCTGAAATCAAATATTCATAGAAAATTAACTCTTTTTTAATCAAGTAGAGAAGGTAATGATAGAAAATTGCCCACATTCAGCAGATTTTTGATATCCATGTGTATTTGCTTTGGAATGGATCAGGACAGGTCCTAAACTTCTCTAGATTGACTCCATCTTAAATCAACTTTCACTATACTATTGATGCAACTTCAGCAGTATCATTTGGAAAAAAAAAAAACAAACATCCTGGTCCTTTTCTTGTATTGCTCTTATACCAATTAGTTGCAGATGTCTAGTTTTTTTTCAGCAGGGCTGAATCCTTACTTCCTGAAGTCATTTTGAGATAATGTCAAAGGAATTTCTGACCAATTTTGAGGTCATTTGTTGTTAATATTTCAAGGTTACCTATTGACTACATGAGTTGAAGAAGTTCCTCCAACATTTAAAATGACTGAATGAATTCCAGAAAATCCCAATCCAAAAATCATTCATTTAATTATCATATAATTGTATTTTTATAACCAGATTATAATACCTGGCTAACAAAGTATAGTTAGATCTATATATGACAATTTTCAATGTAAAAAATAGCCACAATATGATGTCACAGTCAAATGATATTTGATAGACAGTATATTAAGATATTGTCCAGCCCTCCTCTTGGCAACAGGACATCGAAAGCAGAACATGTTTGGCTTAACACTTACTTTATCCTGTGTCTTAACACACAGCTGGCTATAACAAAGAAACACATTGTGAAAATAATCTCCCGCCCATTGTCTTTCGATGTTTGTGCTTTTCAAGCCGGGAACATCACGTCTCTTCCAAAGAGGCGTCTTGATTTTCTTCTGATGGACTGACCTGGGTATGCTTTTCAGAACAACCACATCTTGCAGGTTGGACAATGAGTCTTTATCAGTCCTTCTAAACGGACGCATTTTTATATCTCTTTACTGCTACATACATTATTGGATGAAGATGTTTTAGATGTGCTTATCACAGTAACTATGACCTCCCATTTAAACATTTACAACTGATTCACATTTAACAAAAACATTAATGCAATTAATTACAATGAGCACAAATCTTCACCGACAGAATTGGTTTGACTTTGTGGTTTCTTGCCAGGAGTACAACTGAGTCTCTTTGTCATAAATATGAAGTAAACAATGTTAGCTGCTCAGTTTGCATGAAGAGGAAGTAGAGTAATGGCTAGTGTGGCTCTGTCCGAGGCTTAAAAGTGACAAAATCTTTGTGTCACACTTATAAAGCACACAAATTTAACACACTTACAGATGTTTTAAAGAAAAAAATATGAGTCAAAATATTAGTCATTTACAAGAGGCCTCAGTCATTTCCTGTACAGTAACTCCATTTAGTCACTGTTCCTGTTAGCTTAATTGAAATTTAGATTTAATGTTTACTCAACCCATGGAGCATGGAGTAAATATTTTTATTTCATTACATCACCTTTGCATGTTTTAAGGTTAGCATTATGATTAATGTCTAAACTTCAGGGGGAAATGGAAGGCATGTGGTCTTATACTAGGCTTGCTGTTTCATTAGCTCTATGCTATGCTAAAAGGCCACTGGCCATAGCTAACATTATTAGCCCACAAACAATATCTACCACGTCATTCACTCCTGACAAGAAACATTTCCCTCACTGTTTGTTTTTTTTTTCTTTTCTTTTTCTAACAATCCCATTAAATAGCAAGAAATAAATATTTACACCAACATGACTGATCTCAAGTCAACATTTTTTTTTCTTGACTACATATATTTACACTATTTGTGTGTTGGAACTTTTCTACAGCCCTTTCATTCCTCGACAGAAATAGGGCCAACCCTCACAAAATTGACTAGCATCACCTTTTCCTCAGCTGACACACTGCAAATGTCGTGTTTTTTTTTTACAAAAAAACAGTTGAATTATTGTCTGGGTTGTTTTTTTTTAGCGTGCATCATATCAGCCCCACCGGGTCTTAGATCTAGAACCATCATCGCCTGACAATAGTGAGAAAAGGGCCGTTTTAAAAAGGGCGTGGGGACAAAGCTGACCTGCGTTCAGCCCGTGCAAATGGTGCCCTATACTCTGTCACATTCTGTGGATCAGATGAGTCATAGCCAAACAGCTCTGGGTGATGAGAGATGCAGTCGTCATAGCGATGGTGATGCTCGCCGGCTCTCCGTGACAGGAGCATCAGCTGTCGGTCGCTGACGGGAGAATCAGAACTCGTCCTCGGAGCTGTCTGCCAGCAGCATAGCCTGGTCCTGACGGCTGGTGCCCGGCTCACAAGGTTGCTGAGGATAAATAATCACCTAATTAGCAGCGAGCTAACCGCCATTAATTAGCGCATTCCTGTACAAAGGACTACATTTGTCAGTCTATTAATAAGTGATGAGAATAATGTGTTGGTATTGACCTCTGGCTGCCTGACCTTCCGCCTCTGGTGCTTGAAGCTGTTCCTCCTCTTGCGGTGAATCATCCTGATGCTGTAGAGGGCACCGACGATGAGCAGGGCCCCCGCAATTCCTATGCCCACGGGGGCCAACATCCCAGACACGTAGCCCGCCTGTCGAGGAGGGAGACACAATGAGGACAAAGACACACAAGTACAATTTTGATTAATTAGTCTGACGCCTGATCTATCTCATCAAGTTGCTCTACCGTTTTCCTGAATCCTGATGTATTAGTTTTGGACTGACAAGCACGACTGTCAAGGACAGTTTGGGACGGGTCTCACCTTCTCTCTGATCAGCTCTACCCAGCTACGCACTGGAAGAAAAGAACCCTGTATTAGTTCGATCCGTGCACATGTGCGTGTTGTGGTTTGTGGGTGTGGATGGGTGGGGTTTGTGTGTCATACTCAGCCCCTGGTTTCGCTGAACCCAGACAGGAGGTGGAGGGATCAGGCTGTACGGAGGCTGCGTCGAGGATGACTGAGGCATCTCTGTCAAATCTTCATCACTCTCTTCCACAGACTCCTCCGAATTATCTTCATCGTCATCATCATCATCATCATCATCATCATCATCTGTCTCCTCTGTGGAAAAAAATGCTGTGATTTTGTTTCAGTTGATTTTATTTTTGTTTATTTATCTTTTTTAAAGGACTTATCACACAGCTGCAAAACTCATCTTACCCTCCGACTCCATTTCCTCAAACCTTGGTCCGGATTTGTGCACAGGCTGATGGGTTGCCATGGTTACAGTTGCCGTGGCGTTCAGGATGGATGAGGCAGAGGGACCATTGGTGGACAGGTTCTTGATATTTGGTGTCTGCACAGTCCCTGTGTTTACGGGAGAAAGTTTTATTGTGTCTTGGCCTATTGACGAGAACTGACTCGGGGCTTTAGACACCAAGTGTACAAGATGACATTTTAGAGTCCAGAAATTAGACATAACAAGTTGTGTCATTATGACTTAGATTTGAATCAACTCATGACTTAACATGCTGATGAAGTATATTTAATCTTTTCCATTGTCATCTGATGAATGCGACTACACTGTGAATAACATGGTCACGACTGGATGGCTGGAAGCAATGCAAGCTTCTTGGCATCATATTTCTGGAGGTCACATGAAAAAAGCGGCTTCACTAATTTAAATACACTGGACGAGAATTATTGATCAGTCAGCATAACGATGACTAATTTTCATGGAATCTAGATTAGTTGTCCTGATTTATATGTTTGATATTTTTTTCCCAGCAATTTCAAGTTCAGTTTATGCTGACTTGAAGTAATTTTCTCTAAACTTTTGTTCAGTTTCTTCTGGTTTTCTAAAGTATTTTGAGGCTCTTGCTTTATTTTGAGAACATTTGCATATTTCCTCAGGATTTTGAAGGCAATTTGTGAAGGAAAATACTTATTTTCCTTTGGGCTGCTCCCTTCAGGGGTACCCACAACTAATCATCTTCCTCTACCTAATGCTCCCCTCCACATCCTCTTCTCTCACACCAACTAACTTCATGTTGTCTTTCACTCCATCCATACATGTCCTGTTTGGTCTTCCTCTAGACCTCCGCCCTGGCAGTTCCAACCTCAGCATCTGAGTACCAGATCTCCACCATCCCAACAACATACATGTCCAAACCATCTCAGACTGACTGAGTCTGAACATCTAACATGAATTCTAGTCAAAATCTTCTTGTCATGGCAACTGGACGTGAATTTCTTCACTTGAAGATGCTGGACCCCTCTTCCGAGAGGCTTCTTCTGTTCTAATGGGCTGTGGGGAATTTCCGATTTAACTGCTGATGTGGTGGGCGTGTCTCTGTTATGATGGCTTTTTATGCAAATGGGGAGTTGATCGGCAGAAACACGGTGGAAGGGGGTTGCTATGCTAATGGGTGTCATTAGGTGGGGACAAAGGTCCAACTTTTGGGGATTTAACTGGATTAGGTAAAAAAAAAAAAGTGAAGCCAAATTTCTCAGAATGTTAAAACAAATGAGTGAAACTGGTTGGATCACATGGACTGCAGCTCATGTGGAAGTTACCGGGGGCTGGTTCTGGTGTTGGATCTTTCTTGGTTGTTTGGAGGGTGCAGAAGGTCCTGGTCCATGTGTTTATCCTACTTGGTATTGATCCCGGTACAGCGTTGTATGTTGGTGAAAGGTTATGTCAAAGGCCCCCTCCTCTTTTCAGAGACGTTTTTTCTGTTTTGACAAAGATGTCTTCTTTGACTCTTCACTCAAAACACCTGTCTTCTCTGGCCAGGATACAGACATTTCTGTCTTGAAAGGAACGGCCCTCGTCCTTCAGGTGTAGGTGGACCGTGGAGTCCTCTCCTGGAGTGGTGGCTCTGCTGTGTTGGACCATCAGTTTGTTTAGAGCTTGTTTAGTCTCCCCAATGTAGATGTCATCACAATGTAGACATGTGCTGTCCCACTGATGGACTCATTCCTGATCCTATCCATCCTCCTCGCTCACAAAGATAACCTCAACATCTTCATCTCTGCTGCCTCCAGCTCTGCCTCCTGTCTTTTCCTCGGTGTCTCTAAACCAGACATCGAACCTGGACATGTTTCTTCGTCTCTTTTCAACTCTCCGTTGCTCTGGGCTGTTGATCCTAAGTACAAAATATCCTCCGCCTTCTTTATCTCCACTCCCTGTAGCCTCACCGTTCCAAAAGGGTTCCCTCTCATTCACACCCACATTTTTTTTTTGTTTTGCTGCAGCTAACCTTAATTCCTTTCCCCCTGCTCTCATTGCAGATCAGAATGGCATCTGCAAACATCATAGCACCATTGCAAACAAGAAGGGGCTAAAAGCCAATCCCTGATCCACCTCCACCGTGAACTCCTCTGTCACACCTACAGTACACCAGTAACTCATGTAATAATGCGTGTAATTTCAAATCTTTGATTTTACAAATATCTTCATATGCTGATGATGAGGTTGTTTTCAAGTAATGTGTGGTAAGATTGGGAAAGTCTCTCTCACCTTGGTCGGAGTTGTTGTCCAACGGGCCTGACTCAGTTCCAGTGTGATGCTGCGAAGCAGACAGCCCTGATTGGCTGGTTGGATCCAGTAACCCAGCACCAGATGTCTGCCAAGATGACGTCCAGCCTGCAACCAACATGGGCGGGGAGCGAGCGGGACCGTCGCTGTCTGTCTCCATGGAGATCACATCCGCCTCTGACAGAGGCATGCCTTCAGTCGCCATGGCAGTGGGTGCCTGAGCGCTGCCGGCCAACAGGGTGACTACCTTGGCCGGGTCCTCCGATGCACTGTCTTCAATAGGCTCAAAGATGAGAGGGAGTACCTTCGATGACATGGTGCCTTCTGTGGCTTCCTCCTGAGACAGCGGGACCACAGTGTCCACTGTCATTGTGTCAATACAAGCACAGAGGCAGAATCAGGGTCAGGTTGGGTGATTTCATTTTGCTTTTAGACCAGAACTAATTCATTTTGAAAGATGTAATGTGAGTTCGCTGTGGCGACCCCTGAAGGGAAAAGCCGAAAGGAAAAGAAGAAGAATGTGAGTTGGTAACTGTCAGAAAAAAATAAAATAATAAAGAAGCTAGAAGTTTTGCCAACATGTTGGATCAACACAATATGAAGAGGAAGTTGAGTTTGATTTTGTTGTTTTTTTTTTCAACTCTGTGCAAAGGTCCAATGACAAATATAGTGTAAGAGTGGCAGAATCTGGCATATACTGTGAAAGTATCCATGACGAAATACAGCGCTTTGAAAACAGCACCTCTTTGGTCATGCAATTTTCTCATTAGAACCAGTTTCCCTCTCTCAGAGAGCTGGGTTCACAGTGCAACTGAGACACAATGAAAGGAGGATTGTTTGAGATTTTTTTCTCTGGAGATAAACGACGACCACGGGTGCAGCCGTCGCTGGAGAAACTGCATCTCCTTTCGTCCGATGCATTTTGAAAGCAAGACTGAAAAAATGCTTCCAAAGACCGCAATCCTTTTACGTAACACTGTTTTGGGAATTGAGGTTTTTTCTTTTTTCTCTCTTAGCTTCCTTTCTGTTGGGAAGAAGCTTCATCAAACAGACAATCCCCTGCATACGGCAGGAACACATATTGGCTCAGGCAGACTCCTTTAATCCTATTCCCTCTACTGCCTTCCTGAATAATAACCTGCCTGCTTCTCGACAATAGGAGGAATATAAAGGGTGAGAAAAAGAGAAAGGAGATGTGATTGTGCGCATGTTTGTGTTTATTGTGGGAAAGGGGTTATAGATAGACCGGGAGAGGTTGAATCCTCAAAAGACCCGCGTGACACACCCTGCCACCAACCTCTTCCTGGCAGTTGTGTTCCTATTTTCTTTGCAGGCTCCAGTCAGGAATAGAAAGTAATTAGACTGCCATTGGTCCCAGTTGGGGTTCAAAGTGGAGCATGGAGAAGCGGCCGCCTTCGTCACCAATCGTCAAAGGCAATCTCTGCCACTACACGCGTCACTTTAATTTCCGCCTCTATCTTTCACGAAGCCTCCCAGAGCCGGGAAAATAAGAGATTTGGGGTTCATATTGGAGCGTTACCACATATACCACCTTGCAAGGACTCTGCTTGTTTTTTGGAGGTTTTTTTTGTTAGTTAATGTGGGATTTCTTGTCACTCCCCATCGCTATGTGGTGAATAGGACCTGTATGAATTTATTAGGACGGCCATATATACATGCGAAAATCGAATTGTCTCATTTGCAGGGGTCATAATTTGAATCAGTTTCTCATAAATTGAATCAGTTTCAAGCCAGATGTTGGCAACAAATGCCTCTTGCACTATATGCCACTAATATAGACTACAGCTAAAAAGCAAGGGATTTTTTTGGTTGCGACTAATGAACAGAGAGGAAGTCCAAATTTGCATACGAGTACAGTACACAAATTGTGTTTTTTGTCCAGTATTGTTAACAAAAACTTTTACAACTGTATAGACTGTTAGACTTACTGCCACTGGGTCTCACTGCCTCTGTCCACTGACTTTCCAGGCTGTCCTCTTTAGGCATCAGGTTTGGACCAATGTCGGGTATCAAGGGATCTGGCAGCGTGGATAATGTTGCCGCCTCGTGGCCCCATGTTGACAAAGATGTGTAGGTGCGAGGGGAGAAAAAGACTGATGGAAGTGGGAACCTGGTGGAGGAGGTGCGTCTCTGCATCTGGTCTGAGAAGTTCGGGGTTTTGGTTGACGACGGCCAGACGGTTTCTGTGTCTCTGTTCTGGAAGGAGTCCCTATCTTCAGCCGGTGCTGTTGTGTCTTTGTCCTTCTTTTGCTTCACTTGACCAAGACCTTTGCTCAAGCTATATGTCCCCAGCTGGGACAATTCTTCGAATCCATGTGCTGTCATTCCCTTGCCGCTGGTATCAACCATGTCCAACTGCTTTGTTTCACCTGTGGTAGTTAATACAGACCCCTTTTCCTCTGAATCTCCCTCTGACCGTTTCTGAACACTGCTCATCCTAGATGTTCCTCCAGCTGTCTCTACATCCTTGCTCTGGCTGTGTGCATCTCTGTCAGTCAAACTCAGCCCAGATTTTCCACCAAAGCTGTCCCCGTTTTCTGCCTGCGTCACAGCACTTTTCCCCTCGGGGTCTGATTTGTGTCCATGTGAGGCAACTGTTTCCTCTGCACCTTTATTCAGCAGTGGGCCACCCACAGGTTTTCCATCTGACAGTCTCCCATCTGTGGATCCAGCAGATGTTTGTGAGCTGAAGTCTGGATGGTAGACAGGGTTCCCATAGACCCAGAGACAGGTCCCAGCCAGGAGGAGGTGATGGAGCATCCTGGACATTAGCATGTCTGTCTCGTCTCAGTACCTGGTGAGAGTGGATGCACGCAAACAGTTGAACACAACGCATTCCTGGAACCCCTGCCGTTTATCAAGAGGCAGACGGGACAGAGGGGACGACAGGTGGCTCGGCACATGAGAGGAAAGGTGTGGGCGCGGAATCAACTGTCAGGATGCAAATATTTTTCAGGATAAGGATGAAGGATGTTGGCTTTGAGAACCACTGAGAAAAGGATTTGCTGCATTTCTGTCTGCCGTTGCTTTCATGCTCTAGTTTTGCAGGTTTGAGTGGATGAACTATTTCATTCATCATCTCCTTTTCATATAAACATAGGAAAACACAAGTCTCTCTCTCTTTCACAAACACACACACACACACACACACGCACACACACACACACACACACACACACACACACACCTACACACACACACACACAGTGAATGAGAGGGGAGGGGGATCTGACACAGCAATCCTCAGCACCCCTCCGCACTTCACCTATAAATAGCGCCAGATTCTCTATCCTCTTCAGATTGATGCGTGAGTTTTGTGTTTTATTTTAAACAGACCTCTGCAGTCCCATTGCACATTTTAAGCAAATTTAAGCATCTTTTAAGCGTGGCGCATTTGTTGCTTTATATCACCCAGTTACAATAACAGATGCAGCATATCAAATATTTAGAGAAAATCTGCTGTGTCATGTTACAATAACGCCACGGTTACACAAGCATCATAGAGACACGACGAATCCACACATTGATCAATATGTCGTCGGTTTCCCGTGATTAATGGAGGTATCAGTGAATTTTCATGCACCCCAAATCACCTGACCGGGGGATAAACATGGACTGGCAACAAATTCACTCCATACGGTAACAAATGTCCAACCTGGCCGCTTACAATCGTCACATTACCGCAATTCACGCGTTTTCACGCATCACACCATCCCAGTCGCGTCACATTCCGGTATTGAGAGCGAAATAACGTTTGCAAATTGATGCATTTACCTTTCAGATGTCATGGTGGGTTGCATTTCCCGGGTGAATGCAGAGCTACCGCACAAGGATGCAGCGGAGTGAGGGTGGAAATTGTGGGTAGCGTGCCGTGGAGATCAGCAAATGGGGAAGAAAGAGGCTTGTTGTTGTTTCAGCTCGGCGTCACCCACTGAAAGTCTTCTGCACTTCGCCAGCAGAAGGAAATTGAAGCTTCAAATCCTCGCCTTCAGCCTGCCGCCCCCCTCAGATTCCTAACATTTTATTTTATTTTATTTTATTTTATTTTATTTTATTTTATTTTATTTTATTTTATATCATTTTAATTTGTGGCTGTCACATCGCAAATTCACAACTTCGATTCAAAGAGATGGTTTGAACTTCATGTTTTACACAAAATGTACCGACTTCACCTAGATAACTTAGGAAAATGCCCATGGATGTTGCATTGAAAACATTTTTAAATATTTTTTGAGTACTGAAAAAAAATCTTGAAAATTGTTGAAAATTGTGTTCTGGAAATTTTTATCCTTTATTTCTCAGCGAACATCCCCGTTTTTTACCCCTTTTTCATCAATAACTGTTGTTATATCATATCATGATAATGAATATGTTCTGCCATCCTATCGTGTGTTCCAGTAAATTATTTGTTGTGTTTGTATGGATAGTAAATAATACTCCTTACCCTATGTGTAGTTCGGATTGTGGCAACTAGGGGCGCAGTGAATCCTTGAAACAACACGAACCGTGCCTGTGGTCGAATATTATCAGGTGAAAAACACAATTAAAACATGTAAATGAGAGAAATAAGAAGACGTTATAAAAAAACAATTCTGAATATTATAATGCAATTCTTAGGCATCTTTGTATGAGTAATGTTTAACAAGGGTCACGACGGAAACTATTTGCCACCGACCCTCATTCTTCGCCGTGATATTGAAATTCATTCAAATTTGAATGCATATATCTGGAACTCTGGAAAACTAAAGTTGAATTTCACTCTGTTTTTAAATATTGTTCACATATTTATTTATTTTATTGCTACATGTTTTTCCTGTGGGTGTGACATTGAGCGATATGGACTGTCCATATACATGTATGTATGTATGCATGTATGCGTTTGTGTGTATGTGCATACGTATAAATGTATACACACACACACACACACACACACACACACACACACACACACACACACACATATATATATATATATATACATATATATATATATATATATATATATGTGTAATTGTTGAATGGATTATCTCATATTTCTAATATTTTGATCATGCGGTTACGCGTCCAATTACGGCATGACATCATGACGTTTCTTGCGACGTAACCCAGCCCAACAGGAAGTCATCAGATTCTCGGTTGCTATGTTAATTGGACATCAACTGTAGTGATCGACGTTGTTTTCGGTGGTTTTATCAAAACCTTAAGATGCCATTATTTGATGGGCTGGGAAGCGGAGCGGAGAAAACTGCAATTGTCATCGATTTAGGAGCAGCGTACACAAAGTGAGTGTTAGTTTTTAGCGCCCCTCGTCTACGCAGCCGAAAGCTAAAAATGCTAACATCACACTCTCACACACTCCGACAGTGCACCGTAAAAATACCTGTGTTTATCATAAAACATAATATGTTTACTCTAAACTGTTTCAGTAGCAGCATACAATTACCTAAATAAGCGTTAGCACGAAGATATATTCATATGTTAGCCAATGTATCAATGCAGCTAATGCTAACATCAAACAGAAGGGGTGAAGGGAAAAGCCACGGTAACACACATATTTAATCTGCCGAAGAAAATATGATGTACAATGAAATGAAGCAAACTTATCTAGAATTAACTGTGGGGCTTATGTTGTCGATTGATTTTCGATGTGTCATACTGCCATCCCAACTTCAAAGTTTATTTTGCCAAGTATTATATTCAGTCCGTAGCATTGAGACATTATTTGAATACTTTAGAGGCAGGCAGCTAACTAGCCCCAAGCAAATCACATGAAGATCAGCATGATGAAAATTATTTCTTTTCATTCCTGCTACCTTTTTGAAAATAAAGATTTCTTTGTCCTCTCTATTTGACCCAAACCGAGGAAGCCGGGGTTATCATTTTGTTTACATTCTCCAATAAAATTGATAGTTATTTTTATTCTATCATCAAGCCCTATTTTCAAACATTGTGATACTACAAATAACTGTTACCTTTTATATTCAACAGATGTGGCTTTGCAGGGGAAACGGGGCCCAGGTTCATAATTCCGAGCGAGATCCGGCGGCCCGGACAGCAACAAGTGAGATATGACTGTGTTTTAAACAATGCTATATCATGTGGAAATTGAGAATTATTTGTTAAATTACAGTGACATTCCCACTTTCAGGCCATAAAGGTGGTTCAGTACAACATCAACACAGAAGAGCTATATGTTATCCTAAAAGAGTTTATCCACATACTTTACTTCAGGTGAGACTCTGCCTCTCTTTGTTCATAAAGCTACATAAGTGATGCATACACTTCTAAATTATAATATGTTTACTGTGGATTAGAACTCAAGTTTCACTTATACCTTGATTTAACAAGAGTCAAATGGTTCTGCATTACGTACAACTTTGCAATCGTATTTTCATGAATCAGGCACCTGCTTGTGAACCCTCGCGACAGAAGGGTGGTCATTATCGAGTCCATCCTCTGCCCGTCTCACTTCAGGGAGACACTCACCAAAGTGTTCTTCAAGCAGTTTGAGGTACTGCTATGTGTCCTGCTTCGAATAATTTGCTTCTGCAACTGCATAGTTCTGGCCAGAGTAAAAGCAGCTGTTTCAATGTTATACTTAAATACGGGTTTTGCTTTAGGTGTTATGTGTGCCTGTTTGTACTTCCAGGTGCCCTCTGTGTTGTTTGCACCAAGTCATCTCATGGCCATCATGACTTTGGGCATAAACTCTGCCTTGGTGATGGACTGTGGCCACACAGAGACCCTGGTTCTTCCTGTATCTTTTTTTTCTGCCACAAAGTAGCTTTTGCCTTGAGGAAATACTTCAAAAACAATGGAAAAGTGTTTGCTTTTTAATTTGTGATTAAAATTTAAGTTGTAATCTGTCAATTTGGTGTAAGCAGTCGCATAACACAAAGACGGTAATCTGAGGATAGCGTCCAAAAGTGCACTGAAATCCTATTACATTATGGTGCTGCATGTAATGTAACCCTCAGATTTACAGTAAATGTATGTACAAAAATAGAGTGGGTGGACTGCCGGCACTGTCTTTCAGCTAAAGAGCCTTGAAATCAACAAAGGGTTTACGAACACCCAGAATTGGCCAATGTTAATAAAGAAATAACATCCCTTTGTCCAAAAGGCAATTCTGATCAAACACCTTTATTATTTTGCAACCCACATCTTTCAAATCAGACACAAAAAATATGTCCTGAAGAGGCTTCAAAGTCATTGTCACCCATTCTCTTTATGTAAATAGTACATGGTTGAGGGGGATTTTTGATAAGGAGTAGAGATATTAACCAGTTTATCTAATGGAAGCTAACTTTACGCTCACAGAAATACAGGGGACTAACATTCGAAACTCTTAAGTTACTCCATTAACTCAAAAGTCAGGTCTATGAGTGCACTCCTATTCTGCCTGCGTGGGAGGCTTTACCTTTGGGTGGAAAAGCTATCCACAAGTAAGTAGCTTTTGTGCACAATTTGCCACGGCAGGGACACTGTCATTTTAATTTGCGGATTTAATCCATAGTCTTCTTTGTATGTCTGTGTGCATGTGTGTTGTAGAGAATTAGATGGACTTCTTGTGGAGCAGTGCACTGTGGATACAGACACCACCAGTGGGCAAAGTGTACCAGCTGTCATTGGTAATTGGTGTAGAATTGCATTCTCTCTCTATTAAATGAAGTTTTGGGGTGGCAGGGGACTTGGAAGTTTTAGTGAATCCTTTACTCATTTGTGAATTATACATACAGTCAGGCTACTTTATTTTTTTCCCTCTCCATTTCGTCCAATAGAAACTGAATTTCTGGTTTCGAGCTGCGAGATTTGCAGCAAAGTGAGGGCAGCCTCACATGTATGCATCAATAATTAAGACAGAGGGATGACTAAACTGATTATGAAACTAATTTTGTTGAGCGCACAAAAGGGCTGAGAACACTGTAGCCAACATAATTCAGTAAGAAGCTTAAAGGCATAAAGTAAAACAAGTTTCTATTAAGAATGTGTTTGGCATCAATGTTTCTTGGAGAAAAACTGTCAACGAATGTATTTTTTGGGAGGTTGTCATTTTCTGCAGTGCTGATTCAATGAAGCCGAAAGCTGATCTTTGCATAATTGAGCCAGAGAAAATAATGATTCATTTCTCGTCTGTTTGTCTTTTTTTTCCTCCCTTCTTTTATCTTCTCCTTAGGGACCATTCCAGAGGAGACTGTGGAGGACATCAAGGGTTGGTTTGACCGAATGTCTCCTAGGCCCTGTTTAGCTCTGCCGTTAAAATGCATAATGACTGACGCAATAGCAATCGAAGCAAGTTGAATACAGGTTTAAACATGTGAGGAACATCTGAGAACACATTGAGCTCAGGACCACATTCAGAGTCAGTCCGGATCACATGTGGCCTCACTTAAGCACAACCTAATCCAATTCTTTTTCCAAAGTGAAAGTAAATATGTGGTCAATCGTGGCATCATTTTAATATTTATTCAGCGATGAAAACCGGAGAAACATACAACAGTGATCACTTAGCCAGTCTCTCGTATTTCTCCTTCACTTTGTGTGTGTCTCTACTTATGAATTGAGACCACGCCCCCCCCCACACACATTTTACCTGTAATGCTAATAATTTTGTTAATCTCATACAACACAAGCCAGCAATATGCCAGTTTACAACTGATGACATGTGACCATTGCTGACAGAAATAACTATTTCCATACAGAGCAGGAAATAGCTCATTATGATTGCATGTGGAAAAAAAATCTTTGTATGCCACTGGAGATAAGATCAGTAGTGTCAGAACCTATTATTTTATTTATAGAAAAGCCGATCGAGTCTGTCTACCAGTGTGGTTACAGAACCGTTGGTTTTGTTTGCTGCAGTCAGAACATGCTTCGTCAGTGACCTGCAGAGAGGCCTGAAGATTCAGGAAGCCAAGTTTAACCTGGATGGCACCGCTGAGGTGAGTGGTATTCAGCATGTCTGGACAAACCATCATTCATCTCAATCTACAGAAATTGCATATTGAGACAGGTTTTGGTGCATGTCATACTGTCTTGCTTTTACGCTCACAGCGCCCAGCCGCTCCTCCAGATGTGGATTATCCTTTGGATGGGGAGAAAATTCTGCACATCAAAGGATCCATCAGGTTGTGTTTTTTTGCTGTCACCCTCATCAAAAACATAGATCTGACAGTCCAGTTCACCTTCGAGTGTTTATGCATCGATAATTTCTCCTTTTTGTCTTATTTAAAGAAATGTTTTCTTAAAATTAGTCTTATGATTTGTTGGGGTTTAATTGCAAAGAAAACTGGCTAAGTGCTTGCAGCAGTTTGAATTCATAGTTGGCACATTTTCCCGACTTAAACAAGACAGACAAAACATTAAACTGCTTCATTTTTCTTGTAAAAAAAAATGAACACTAGCACATGAACAGATGGTCGCTGTCTTCCATGAATTTGTAAAATGCCAGAATTGGAATAACAACAGCAGGAGCGATCAGAAAATTGTCGCTTGTTTGAGTTGTTTTTGTTTTGCTGTTCTTTTTGGCACACGTTTTGAGCTCAGACATGCTTTTTATGTCTTTGTTGGGTGTGCTTGTATTTTTTCACTTGTCTGCTCACACTGTCATTTCTCTTTTTTCCCCCTTCCTGTGGCTGCTGTTAATGAGATCTTAATTTGTGAATTTCAGGGACTCTCTGATGGAGATTTTGTTTGAACAAGACAATGAGGAAAAGAGTGTGGCCTCTCTGATGCTTGACGCTTTGGTCAAGGTTTGTGTCTTAGCACATGTGATGGAAAATTGCCTCTTTAGAAAACTCCTCAGCAAGTATTGCCAGGCAGTCATAGCAATGAGACTCTTGCTAAAATTATCCTTGAAAAGTCCTAATCAATGATCTCATAAAAGAGTAGCCTCTCAAATCTCTTCATTCTTGATGTTCAGAAAGCACAGTCTATGATGGCCGAGCTGCTGCCTCTTCCTCGTCTCTTTAATTTAACACAGAAATTCAATGTGATTATTAAAGAGCACATTTGTTCATTTCTCGGTATAAACATTTCAGCTACAGATAAACCACCTGATAATTCAGCAAATACTTTCAACACAGTGCTGTTGTATCAACGAACAAGGAGCTGCAGCTGGCGATAATTTAATGACAAAAAGGATGGGTGAATAAATATATAACAAACCTGATTAGATCTTTTGTCAATTTTTTTTCATATCCGTCAACATCTATTCTGATGCTGATGTATCTGAAAAAGCCAATATGTCCAAATGACATCGTCTTATCCTTGTGTCAGTTCGACTCTCGTCACCAACCTTTCTCATTAAAATTGTCAGCAATACATTTGTCGACAGTGTTTCTTGACAATTTGCTCGTTTTCTCCCCAGTGCCCCATTGACACACGAAAGGTGCTGTCTGAGAACCTGGTGGTGATTGGAGGGACGGCGATGCTGCCGGGCTTCCTGCACCGGCTGCTGGCGGAGATCCGACTCCTGGTCGAAAAACCCAAATACAGAGACGTACTGGCCAGCAAGAACTTTCGTATTCATGCGCCACCTGCTAAGCCTAACTGCACCGCCTGGCTTGGAGGTCAGAAATGTTCATATGTATCTCTTCATAAGTAGAGAGCTGATGTGTACTACAATTTCTACATGCCTCTCAGCACATGTGATGGAAAATTGTCCTTTTAGAAAACTCCTCAGCAAGAAGCAAAGTACTGCCGGGCAGTCCTACAATTTCTACTTAATTAAAGTTGAAATCATCATAAATAATCATAGTATATTTATGAAAGAAACATGTAAATTATTTAGAGAAGCTGCATTGGACATGAACATTTTCAGAAACATGCATACCTCATAATGTCATTGTCTTTCTAGTCAAGACATTTTTTTGTTACTTTTCTCGATTTATGTGCAAACCTCTCTCCATGTTCCATCTCTGCTGCTCCCCAGGTGCCATCTTCGGGGCTCTGCAGGACATCCTGGGCAGCAGGTCGGTGTCTCGGGACTATTACAACCAATCAGGCCGCATACCAGACTGGTGCTGCTTGAGCTCGCCTCCTCCTGAAATTCTGTACGAGGCAGGGAAGACACCTCCCCCGCTCATGAAGAGAGCCTTCTCCACAGAGAAGTAAATGAACTCAAACAATGTACTGACAGAATTACAGACAAGTAGTCCTCCACGAAACATTTCGACATACATTTTGTCAATGTGCTGACTAAATAACCTTTTTTCAAGTTTTGCTGACTTTCATTGTCTGTGGATTGTTCTATTATCACGTCCGCTGTCTGATACTACCAGCCAGGATTGGAGATTTACGGGGGGGGTCCCTAAATTAGCAGAGCAATTCGTTTGTTTTTTCAATTTTGTTGAGGCCAAATTGGACGAAGCCCATGACCGTCAAACTGAAATCACAATTCTATTTCATCCACTTTCTTGCATAATAACAGGAAATCATGCTGAATTGTATTTTATTGGCATGTGATACTGTGGAGGAACAAAAGTTTGTGTAATGATGATATCTCCTAGGAATTATTGAGAACATAAAGAAAATGTCTGATTTATTTATTGTTTGCATTTTCATGTGTAAAATCATGGTGGAAATCATTAAAGGCTCTGCAAACACACAGTTCCAAACTTGTGTCCTCAGCTTTTTTTCAAGAATTGACTGATTTCATAGTCAATGATTCAAAGAGAGTTTTCTCAGATCCTCAAATCCTCAAATTGAATATGCATCAGGTAATTTGACCTTTCAAACAATCTTAAAAAAAAACTCCCCTCTTTGAAAAGTCAGGTAACTGTAAAGGGCATATTAACATCTTTTTCTTTTCCCATCATTGTGTAGCAGATAAGATGATATGACAAAATAAATTCTATGTATGTGGACTCCCAAGAGATCGCAGAAAACACCTGCACATGAGGAAAGTTTTTTGTAATAATGTTCTGGGGAAAATGTTTAGCTTTTGCACATTGAATGAAGGCAGAAATTCCTGCACACTGATGTTAATCATAAATAATAATCATTATCATAATCCTACATGGATGATTTAGGTGTGACAGGTGCTAAATTATACAATTTGTAGCCTTGATCTAGGATATTTCTTTTCATTCAGGTGCGCTAGGACTAAAACTGCCAGACTCACAACCACTAAATGTACTTAAAAGCTATTTTTAATCTTCTGTAACAATGACATCTATTTCTACCCTTTGTGTCTTCTGTTATACATCCTATTGACTGCAGCTTTTAGTGAGGTAATGCTTAACAGAATGGGACTATTAATTGATATAATCAGTTACACTTGTTAACCCGCTGCTATGTGTCACTACAGCTTCTGTGAAATGGTCCAGCTAATGTATTTATTAACGTCATGTCTTTTCTCACGAGTACCAGGCCGACGCGTATCTGCAGACTGTGAGACTGGAGTAGAGCCGACTGTAAGAAAACGCAGGTAGCGTTTATCTTTGTTGTCTGCAGATGCTAGTTTTCAAAAAACTCCGGCTCAACTATCTTGTCTATCACCTGGGCTGTGAAAACACATCTAGAGGCTGTAGTGTCGATTTCAAGGACACCTTGATCCTTTAGAGGAGCAGCCGTTCACATCATTTTGGTTTCTGAATGTATGCATTTAAAACTACATATAATCACAAATGACAATTATGTGTAGCAAATGACCGATATATTCTGCAAACACAATGGATGGAAACAAGAACGTATGTGTGTGCAAAGACACAGGTTATCTCTCTAGCGATGTTTTCAGGATCACAGTCAGACCAGGACAAAGGAGAACATGTGGTCAGCGATTTGGATTCTTTTTATCTAACAATCCTTTTTCAAAGGTGTATGAATACTGTTACAGATAATTATGCATTCATTTATATGGCAGTTCAAAAGCTGCTTGAGCTACCAAGTGATAAGAAAGTGACTAGACCTTTAAAGTTATATATAAATATTATTTACACAGAATAAAGAAAATGGAAATTTAGATTAAGATTTCATTCTGAAACTACCAATGTTGATTTGTATATGTATGATACATTCCTGAAAATATTCAATTCTTAATTTCTCTTTGATAGAACACAAGCTGAATCAGTTCACAAAATGAAAACAATGTTTACACTTTTCGAAGGTGTGATTTGCGATGCTGGACTAAATCACTGGGTTCAAGTGGTGGTAAAACCAAGATATGTCTTATATTATTGTTCCTGATATTGTTCAGAAATATACATGTATAAATCACAGTCCAAAAACATGCTGTAGGTTGATTGCCCAGACATTTGAATGGTTGTATATCTCTGTGTGATTTGTTCATGAGCGAGTGAATGGTTATCAGTCTGTACATGTGACGCTGTGATGGACAGGCAAGGGGTCCGGGATGAAGATCACCTCTTGTCCACCAACAGCTGAGATAGGATCCAGCCCCCCCCCCGTGACCCTGACTGCAGTGTAAGTGGTATGGATAATGAATTAATGAAAAAATAGTAAAATGAAATTTTAGAAAATATACATCTATATTGAAATATAATTCTAAATTAATCTATAATTTTTGCTCTATTTTTGAAGCCTTTTTCTCATGTTCATACATATTACATATTCCCTTTTAGCTAATTTTCAAAATAAGGATCAAACATATTTTATCCCTCATTTAGTTTTAATCAACCAATTACAATATTTAGGTTTTATTGGCTTTGAGGTGCAGCTTTTGGATAAAGGTGTTTTTTGTGTGAAAATATTGCAGTGCGTATCTTCCTCTATTCATGGCATTAAATATTCCACCTAACAAAATGGATCACTTCCTCCCTCCATCCTTCTTTCCCTCCTCTTATCCACAGTGAGAGGATGGGAAGGTAGACAGACAAAATCGTTTGTGTTCAATTCATGTATTTGACATTTACATCCATCTTTTTGGCATCTGTTAATCAGCCTCTGACTGCCAGAAAAACAACTTGGCACCTGCGATAACATGAAGAGTTTCATCTTCATCTTTCTTCTCTCTGAGGTGGTCGCAGTGCAGCCTGTAAAGGTGCAGGTAATTCCACTAATTCTGGTACATTTCACGGTTATTATTTTGTGTTCTTTACAGATGAAAAGTCACGGTTGTGTTTATTATACTTTGTACTGTAAAATTTAATATCAACATTTCCCTACCTGGAACTCGGTCTGTTTGTTTTTGTGAATTTAAATCATACATTTGCATCTGTCTCGTGTTTTGCTCCCCTTCCCATCAACTACCTCTTAAACAGTACAGAATTTTTATGGCCAACTGAATTTCCGTTTTGAAACACTGCAGAGTGCTAGCCCACGTTTTAGAGAAATCATTTAAAATACAGAACTTCGTAATAATATACTTTTAAATAATGCATTTTAATTATAATAATAGCTATTAACTATGAGTCTTGACTGCATAACTGCACTGCACCTTTTTGCTTCTTGGTAAAGATGCAGTAATTCAGAAATTCAGATTAAAATCTTACGTATAAAATGAATTCCTGTAATCGCTGACATCAGCCAAAATCAAAGTGATGCAACGGACACCATAGTTGTATCCCTCGGAAGACACGTATTTCAGTGTCTACTACATGATTAATATATACAAAAGACAGAAATGGGAAATTAAAACGTTGCTGTGTCCTCCTCTGCGGACATTCCCGACCCCATGGAAAATTCCATGGTTTGGGAGCTTCATCCATCATGAAACTCTGAAAACAGGATGCTGTGATTTAATCATCTGCTTGTGTGGAGTCTAACCAGACTTTTCTAATCTGTATTCAAAGAGGGCCCCCTGGATTGTATAAACAAAGCTATATGAGAAAAATATTTTGATACTGACACAGATACAGAGAGCTGGGGTTAAGTTGTACATTGTAGACGTCTGCTGAGGTCAATCCAAACAAAATGTTTGCAGGTTACCCAGATTTTAATGGAGTCTTCCTGTGCTTTCTGATTCTTAAAATGATTTAAAAATCAGGGTTCCTGTTTTTGCCTTATCAAAACTCCAACAGCAAAAGTAATTAACAAAGTTGACTGAGATTATATCATTCTTTGATTTTCGCTCCACATCAATGATTTGATTTTACTGAGTTCATGAAGTAAAAAAGCACTGAATCGCATCTGTTAAAATTAATCAGCAAGTGCATTGGTCTTATGCCACTTTGTCCCTCCGAATACTGTAATACATATTATTAGATTATAATCAAACCACAGTTACTAAAACTCATGTGTCTTCTCCTGTCTGTGACATTTTGAACCCATTGTCGCCGCTGACTTTCTCAGAAGGCAAAGCAATCGCAAAATTGAGTCCAAAAGGGGTCACTTGATATTTCTTGAGAAAAACTGAGCCAACATCAGCTTTCCACCGGTGTAGAAATTTGCCGATCTCAAATGGAGGCCGTGAGGTTAAGACAGGGTTGTTTGGAAAAACAAAAAGTCATGCTGCATTCCAATAATATTTATCATTAGTCAAGGGGTATTGATTTTTCTTATCCTTTGCATATTTTTGAAGGCCCTCACTTTTGTGATAATAAACTGTCTCCTTGTTTTTTAAACTGAACTTGAATTTATTTTACTGTCAAGGTTTTCGCAGGGTTATCTTTCTGCAGTCACTACTCTACGTCTACCACAAGGTGGCGATGTAGAATTTTTCTACCAGGTTTCCCCAAGCACTTTCAGTCATCATCAACTCTCATAGAAAGTTGGGGATTCTCTGCAGGTTCTGGAAAATTACTGCCAGATATCTGTGAATTAAATAAAGTAGAACTAATCACATATTTCAAATTCTGCATTTTTACATTTTTTTTAATATATTTTTGTAGCTTTCTACTTCTCCAGAGGAGGACATCTCCAAAGGTAAGCCCGGTTCCACGAAAATTTCATGTCCTCACCTTCGCATCATTGATTTATTTTATGATAATCAAAAATACTTGATACCACCCCCCAGTTGTGATTCCTTCCAACATTTTTTTCGAATGATTTCTTCCTGGTTTTAAGAATTGCCACTAACAAGTATCACATGATTCCAGATTTATGGGTGTCAAACTATTGGCAGTTCCAACACACCTTTATCTTCTCATTGATTTGAGATTGATTCAGAGAATTAAGACTCAATGTTGCATATAAGCAAAAATAATGACTATATTAGTGACTTTTTGGTTATTTAAAAAGCAAATATTTCACACACCTTTCAGTGCTGCACTTAAAGAGATGTGTTCGAGAAGAGCATCTGTAAGCTGAAGGAGCAGCTGGTGGATGTGGAGCAGGAGCACCCAGGAGGCAGGGGACATGTCTATTTGCCTCGCTGCGTGACACTTCAGCGATGTTTGTGTGCTGCACACACGAGACCTTAGAGTGCCAGCCCAGCAGTGAACAGAACGTCACTCTTCAGGTTTCTCAGAGAAATTTGAGTTTTATCATCACAAACACTCGACGGGGGGGCCACATAGCTAAACACAGAGTTCCTTATTTTCCCTTCATAGCTGCTAAAGAGGCCATCCAGCGTTCAATTACAGCTTGTAGAACTCACCTTTGTGGAGCACCTCATTTGTGAATGCAGGTATATCACACAGTTAGTTTGTTCATCGAAAAACTTCCACTACTTTTTTTCTCCTTTTTTTATTAAAGGTCACAGCAAAAACATCGAAATTAAGTCAGGTCAGTTGATGAACATTTGACTTATTAATAAAGACCGTGATGTCGTTCTCATTGCTCTTCCCTCTTCTGTCACAACAGCAGATTGCGGACGAAAACAGTCGACCCTCCTGGACGTACTTAGCAAAGAAAAAGGTCATTTCAGGCTATTTTCATGATCTTTGACTCTTTGGCCTTTTCTCAAATAAAACCCTCGGCGTGGCTCGGTCTGTTGGTAGTTAATCAGTTGGCTGAGATAAATACATCAGGGGCTGCCTTTGTTTCTGACAGGAAACCGGAACGGTCAACTGTTCAGAATCCACAGAGTAAAATTAAACTCCCATGCTTCTTTTACGGTATTCCCCTCAGTTTATTTATTTGTTTGGTTGTTTGTTTGTTACACTTTTTGTTAAAAGTTACATCATGCTTGTTTGTTTTTTTTGCATCGATGTTTGTTGCTAGTAAAAAGTTCAAACTGCTTATTTTATTGTTTTATGGTAAAAATTAAATGAGCACACACCACAGTCCTTTCATTTGGTATCACAACTCTGGACAAACTGAATGTTTAAAAATGCACCACCCTGAAGGTACATCCACTTTAATTTCATTACATTTTATTGTGGCGCTGTCTTGGACAGGCTCTTTGACAGGGAATTCAGAGATTCTGAGAGAGCGACGTGTCTCTGTGTGTCTGTTTTACTCAACTCAGAGAGTTCACCCACTGACAGAGTGCAAGCAAAGGCATAAATGATGTAGAGAAGAGAGGGCAGAGATTTTTAAGGTGGGGTGAACACAGGAGGGCTGTTGTCTGTCAGCAGGACACAGGTAAAGATCAAATGGAGGTTAAAGACGGCTCCAGGGTGGAATAAGACTCAGGCCATGATTTGTAGGGGTACGTGATCTATCAGGACAGGAGGAATGTGACCTGAGTCAGGAAATACGAAATGGTCTTCCTGTGGAGACGGGGGGAGATGTATCCGATGTTCTCCAAACCATGAGGACGAGGGAATGTGAAAGAGGTCATAAAGATAGAGAGATTTATACGAAGTCACAAAAATAGGGGTTTTGGCATAACATATTCATAACGGAAATGTGTGATAATTATTTACCTTCTATTGTGGGTGTCAAATCACTTATACTTCAACACATTTTTTACTGCCTTGAAAAATGTAAAAGTCAATATCAGGGCCAAAAAGTTTGGGCATTCATGACATTTTCCTCTGAAGTCTCAGATCACCATGGACGCATGACATTGAATTTTTACCCGTACAACGTGTTTCTCTTCTCCTTGTTGTCTCTCAGACACTTATGGTGAATACGAGGTGCTGTGGAGGGTCCCCATAATCCAAGGCAGCTTTAACTATTTGCTTTAAAAACACATTCACATATCAGGGACTGAATGTGGAAAAAAAAAACTTTTAAGAAACAGTGGGACATAGTAAACAAGGGGGGAAGAATCTGTTAAATATAGTCATGTCATGTTTGCACCCATATCTGCCAGGTTTTTAGGAATTTGCGGAATATGTGGAAAATAGTAGGAGGGAGAATGAAAGAAGCCCTATAGGGTACAATTCTGTTAAACCTAGTGGGTGTATATATATATATATATATATATATATATATATATATATATTTAAACTTGAACTGGAGGGCATTTTTATTAGACGTTGTTGAATTCTGCCTGAGTTAAATATCAGGCATTAAACGTAACGTTAAAATTTAAGACAATGAAGGCAGATGCTAGTATTACAATGGGCATTTACCTCACTAGAATAATACTCAGATGACAGTATTCACGATGTGCTTGTTATTTGATAGATGGAGTGATGTTAATGAAGCATTTGACCGTCTTTAAATATTAATTACTGCCATTAGCAAAATGTGTAATGTAATGTGTAAGTACCAATTAACAAAACAGTCGCAGTTATTTTTAATGAATGATTAATGTTTAATCTTCAATTATATTTGAGCAACATTTTGAATGGAGGGCTTAGAGATTTTCATGGATCTGAACTCTTCTTCTGAAACCCCAAGAACTCATCTCATGAACGTGGAAGGTTGTGTTTCTGCGGGTCTGTTTTCTCTTGCAATTATTTCTTCACTCATGTGGGAGGCTGTGCAGACTCACTGTCATCCCTGTCAAGAGTAATCGACCAAAGCTCAGAGCCGGAGGTCTGCCACCAGGCAACTGTGGTCGAGTGGACTACACAGCTTTCAGGAGATTAAGTTCCTCCCGTGAGTTTAGAAAGGCGTTGACTGAACAAGATCTTTCAAAGATGCCATGAAAACTGAGTTAGTAATCACTCTTTTGGACGGACACAAAGGCCCCATTCTGTTGACAACCTGAAGAAACTCCTTTACTTAGTCACGTTCATTTATACATAGAGCTCAGCATCAGTGAAACCTTACTACTGCTTTAGCACTTGATGTATGATCAGAAGGAAACTTTTTAGTAGCACATGGAGAGCAGTTTGGCAGTACTAACCACACAGCCCTCCCCAAAAGAGTGCTGTCAGAAGTGGGATTCGAACCCACGCCTCCAGGGGAGACTGCGACCTGAACGCAGCGCCTTAGACCGCTCGGCCATCCTGACACCTATAAATATACTGGGGTGGGGCAGTGACTTTTGACACCTCTTTGAGCAATCCTTCATTCGTGTATTTTCTGGAGGGTCCATTTTTGCATTTTCTAGCAAGCCATATGGAAGAAGGCGACATGACTGGATTTATTCTCAAAATGCTGATAGATGAGTAACTGATGGTTCTTGTTTAGGTGGCCTAATTGTCAGCAGAATTAAAGACTGAATTCACTCTGAAGGCCTTTCCGTAATTAACAAACTGCAATACGAGGCTGCTGCTCACAACATGTCTTCTGAATCGGGTTGTAGTTAGTCAAACTTCAGAAAAAACGTAATTAAGCAATTCCATAGATGCTTTCATTTACTATGTGTGATCTCATTTAGCACGAAACATTGAAACAGTGTCAGTGTCTAATAATAGTTTTCACATCAGTGGGTTGAACCAACTGCTATTGGAGATTGCTTTGTGGTTGAGTGGATATAGTTCAAATCTGACAGGGGGGTAATTAATACAGACCACCTGTGGTACCACACTTAATAATATCTGGTTAAATGTAATGTTGTATGAAAAGACACATGTACCTTCACTATGGTTTGAACTAAATGGTTATTGGTGCCAAATAAGCCTGTAGACAAAATGTATTAGAGTAATAAAAAATGTTTTAAAAAATGTTTTTAACATGAAAATGTCCCCTTTATTTAGATTTCTGCAGAAGTCTGACAATATTTATATTCTATTTTGTATAATTATTTTCTTTACAGTTGATTTCAGGCTCATTTTCAGATCATCTTCTTGCTTTTTAATACGTGTTGAAAAGTTATTTTTGTTGAATGAAGACTTGCTGTTTTTTGTTTTACAATTGATTTCATTGTAAGATCTTTTTAAATTTTGGCCTTCAAAATCAGAATCAGGATGTCTTTTATCACCAAATTTCCTGTGTACACAGGAATTTGAAATGGTATGACAGCAACCTAAAGCAGGAAGTTGAAGATGAGAGAATAAATTATAAGAAATAGGTTAACTTCACAATAAGAATACTTTCTTGATCCCCATAGTGGAAATTCAATAACTAGCAATAACTCTAAAAAAAGAAGAAAACACAGGTTGTGCTTAGGAAGTATATACAATTCAGCCCCTCCACCCGAAGGAAATTCTTATATTAATTTTTTCAAATTTGATTCAGACAATATGTTAAAAAAAAACACAAGAAAATCCCCTAACTTCTAACTATTCGTAGTCCTAATCAATCTAAATGTCTTTCTTCACCCCATCCATCAAACACTGAGTGTTACATTTTCTACTCATTTGTTTCTGCTTTGATGAACCAACTATATTCTGCTCATTTGTTTTTAACTGAGCAAACTTTTAACTTATAAAAATCTAATTTCTTCACTGTAATAGTTTTCTAAAATGGGACTTGGAAACAACTGCAGGGGCTACAGGGCTAATGGAGGGTTGTGCTAACAGTGAGGCCATGCAAAGAATTTCTTTCAGATCCAAAATTTGTGATACAGTAATTTATTACTTACATTCATAACTGTACAATTTCACTGAAAAAAGAATTAACGGGGGATGTCTTTAGACTAATGGCAGATACCTTTAAAAGTCACTGGCAGCTTGTCCGAAAATCGGCGAGAAAGTTCATCCAGATTACTGAGAAATTGGCTGAAACCGGCAAGCACATCTATTCAAGAAACCACACCACACCCAATATTTACCTAGAAAGCGGCCCCATTAAACCACACTCCTCAGTATGTCGGGAGGGCGTAGTTCGTTTGTTTTGTCTATCTGCCACATGATCTTCCACCATGATGCATATCAATATATAAAAAGAAGATGCTTGTTTGATGCAACACCCTGTATAATCGATTTTGTGGTTCCAAATGGATCACATTGTTTCAACAAACGCTCTTCTAATACTGCTGCTATCTTTCCTTGTGTCACTCACACGCCTTGGCTGGAATCACATCAGGACACTTTCAACTTTTTATCTGACAAGAGTTAAGACATAGTTGAGGAGAAAGCAGAGCAACTCATTTGTGGCAATTGATTTCTTTCTTGAAAGATAAATAACAAAATAAAACAGCACTGGTTTGTCCAAAAATACTTAAATGTGTAAGAGATCAGGGGGTGAATGCTTATGTTTACAGGGCCAAAACTTGCCAGGGCTTAGCATCGTGCTGCAACTGCAGCCAAGGATCATCACCATCCCAGCACGTGAGAACGTTTTGTTCAGAGTACTCTTTTGTTTACTCCCTCCGACGTAGTTTGTGCACTTTCAGCGAGCCATGGGACAACCAGGCTATTATGTAATAGGCCAGACTATTGCGTTCACGTCACTAGAATCCCCGACGGCGCATTTGATACGCTCTTACAGCAGCACACCTCTTGGCTCCTCCGTGAACACAATGTCCTCAACTTGCCACACATTGTGGCGGCGGTCACGTTTTTTAGCTGCTGGCAGCGTCGACCAATCAGCGGCGAGAACACCCTCAAAGTGGGCGGGCGCTAGCGTCTGGAGAATGTGATGTCTGGGGTGCTCCAGGCGAAGCCACGCCCCAATATACCATATATGGAAAAAGGAGTCTAACCGATATCCTGTTCGCCTCGCTCGCCAACCTCTAAGAACAATTGCCTCCGAGTACTCCAAGGACCTTCCGGCCCGCCGGTGGTCTAAAACTGCGTATTTTTGCTCCTGGGTCGAAGTTTCAGCGCGATGGTTGACGGTTATTCCCGTCGTGACTCGCATGTGACCGCCGGACAGGGGAGGGGCGGTATGTCTCGTGTATAGTACCGTGGAACGGCGAGTTCTCGGCGACGTAGCTGCAGCAGCCACACCGAGGAGGAGAACACGTCAGGACACAGTGGGCATTTCCACCGGGGGACGAGCTTAACTCAACCCGTCGTTCATCACCTTTTGTTGACATCTCTGCTGGAGCATCGCCAGAGAAAAGTACGCGTAATTTCTTGAATTTCAAATTTCGTATTTGCTTTCATACTTTACATCAGATAACGCCGCAGGCTAGCTTTTATATACATTTAGCTGTCAAAGTACTATTAGCGCTAACTGTCGCTAGCTTAGAAGTGCTAACTCCAGCTTTGTTGCTCAAGATGTTTCTCGCTCACATTGCACTTTAATGCCGTGCTAAATTACGTCAGTTTTTATTCTAAAACCATGCACAACGAAAATAATCGTTATTAACATGACAACGTTTACAGCACGTAAACGTCCTACTGCTTAGTCGTGTGATAAGTTTTGGGAGTTCTAGTTCCGCGATCATTACCTTATCAAACATATAGAATTAAGATGTTATCTTGGCTAATAACTTTACAAATCTGAATCGCTGTCTTTTGAGCCTAAATATGCGATATCATCTTCATCATCATCATCATCATCATCATATTGTTCATATGCAGCCCTTATCGACTGTCATCCAACGCCGTGTGTCCGGTTTCATCCCGGCAAAACTCCGCCCTCTCTGAGAAGACACAACAATGTCTACTCGCTTTTATCCATTGATTTCCAGATTCACCGTCTCATTTGCTGATGTAGTTGTTATGAGAGATTATCGTGCCGGGGATATTGTCCGCAAAACAGGGAAAACATGAGCACCAAAAGGAAGGCGGATAGTGACTCAAGGACAGCAAGCAAGCAGCGCATCATGAAGTCCGGGACTGATTCAGAGAGGGACTCTGGATTCTCAGGTTTGACCTAAAGTTATTATATTTTTTTGTGCTCTTACTAGAAAATAATCCATCACTCACTGAACCTCATTAACTCCCCTGTGGCAAACAGATGCAAGCTCAGAGCACATGAGCACCATGGACACCACAGACTCGGAGGATTCACCACGCCCTTTGGTGCAGCAAGGTCCACAGACCTCTGGCTCTGGGCCCCAGCCTTCACAGCTGACTGTGGTGGGAGGCTCTTACTCAAGCATCTCTCCTATGATCATCATGAACAATGTCCTTCTGAAACAGGTACAAAAAACACCCACACATGAGTATGATAGACATGCTTATGTTAGATGTCTTTAAGATTGGGATTGGAAAAAACAGGGGGAATTTTAAGATAAAGTCTTGGAAGTTATAAGATGACTTCTCAGAAAGACATTTTTAAAAATGATGTCCCACAATTTTTGAAAATCATGAATCATAATGTGGCACATTTTTAATTGGACATTTCAGGGTGCCAGAATTCACTTGAAACTACCATAAACTACGACTCAAGACTCAAGACTTTTTATTGTGTTGATAAAAACTTTGTAGGGACTCCCGCTAGAGGCATGCATAAAATGTGTCAGGTCCCTTTTTGACCATTATGGAAGGAGACAGATAACGTAAGTAAACTATAGGCATGCATAAAAAAGAGGCATGAAAATTTTTAAATGGACAAAGTGTAGACACAGTGGAAGAAATATAGGTGACAATCGCAAAAAAAAATCAGGTGTTGTATGACTACCTGATGTTCAACAAGAATCTGCCTCTGTAAGAAATTCTTTCCATGAAATGCACTTCAAGCTGCCTAAACATTCTCAAGAAGTCACACAAAAATGGGAGGATTTCACACGGTAACTTACCAGGTGTCACGTAAAAAATAAACTCAAAACAGTGTTAAACTAAATCGCGTTGCTCAAAAATGCTCTAAAATGAGCAAGAAATTACTGTTCATCTCTTTATATGCTTTAATCACATGCAGCCAAAGTGGCAGTCACAAGTCTCTCGCATCTTTATTTGGGGGATAATGACGCGAAATGTTAGAGAACCGCAGTCGCCTAAAAGTGTGTGTGTGTGTGTGTGTGTGTGTGTGTGTGTGTGTGTGTGTGTGTGTGTGTGTGTGTGTGTGTGTGACTATATTGGTTTCCTGTGTCTGCTTAGAGGGTAATCACAGTCACTTGTGATTCTAGCCAACAGTCACAACATGGAGTGACGTTTTTTTAAAATTAATTTTGCATATATTTTACACAAGTGTGTCCGAGCTCTGGCTTAGCTTGGTGCAGTGAGTCAGAGTACAAAAAAAAAAAAATAAATAAATAAATAAAACAACTGACACACAGGTATCAGGCTCCTTTCTGACTAAAATGGAAGTAAACAGATAAAGTAGCTCTTAAATTATTTATTTTTTTCTTAAGAATGGTTTATTTTTCTTCAGTTTTAAATCGTCAAATAAAGCTTTTATACCAGAAATAAGCTTGTTTTAGAGGTTATGTCAACACCTCTATTAAATGCTCTCATTTATAACTTTTAAGTCTCTATTGAATTTTTAAACTTAAAGTTGCTCGGTGAAATTGTTTCTTCCATGGCATTGCTCAGACTCCTCCAGTTAATGTCGAGTAACTCGTGTCCTTTGTGTATCTCTGGTGCAGTTTTTAGCTCCGCCAGTGAGGACATTATTCAGTATCTGTCCATCTGCATGCAAAAATCTACAAAATGAACAAGTCTTGAGTAAAAGCATGTGGCAAGAGCCGATGTGACGAAAGAAATACCCATTACATATAAGCATTATTCACTGGAAATTTTTAACATCAGATGTATAACCTGCTTTATTAAATGGTTTCATGTGTGGGTTGTATGTAGTGGAAAGGCGGCTTTTCTGTCAAAGCCCTCCTCTAATCTCTGCATGGTATATGTATTTTCCAGTTAATTCTTAGCCTACTGTACCAAATATATAGGTCAAATGCGACTCAGCCTGACTGAGAAGAGGGAAAATGAGGTACAGAGGGAACATATCATGAAACTATATGTTTTTTAAAATGATTTATGTAATTGTTTGTTTCAATGCCAGTCTCATGATTAACTGCACACTTGCATATCTGCAAGTGATTATAACCAGATATTATCCTTTTGAGTCATGTCATGCCATATGGCCGAGTAATAACCCAAAGGTGGGATAAAAGTTTCTGATAACCTACTCCTGACTTCTGTAACTGATTGCAATAAAGGGGTGGTTGGGCTATAAAAATGCTTATAAAGTAGTGTATTTAGAAAATAGAAGTTGTTATCAATGGCATGAATACATTGTGACTGTCTGTTAACAACAATGTGAATATTATCATTTTTGTCTCCTTTACAGTCGTTTCAAAATGTTGATCAGAACACAGTTAAATGGCCAAAGAACCCTAATTCATGTGCAAATTTCCTCCTTTGTTTATTTCTTTATTTATGGATAATTCCAGCTTTATTGAGAATGGTTTCATGGTGTTTTAATAGACCTCAGTTAATTTTCAAAAAGCGCCTACATATTAAAATCTTGGAAATGCATGGGAACAGTGCAGGTTGAACCTTTGGTTTAAGATTAGAGTTATTATAAAGCTGTATTTTTACAATCTTGACTGTGCAAACCATCCACTGTTGATAGTCAGCCAAATAATCAACAGAAATGTCTGAACTTCATACATTTAAAAGCTGTACTCAGCACTTAGAACTGTTTTGTCTTATTCCATCAGAAACTAATAGACAAGAACACTGTACTGAGGTTGCATTGTAAGGATTGCAGTGCTACACAATGTGACTTGTGTGTCTATTTAATCCTGAATGATTGAGATGAAGTTGATCGGTTTCAAACCAGAAGTCACTCTGTGGCCGAGCATTCGTCACTTGGATTTGATTTGGGTAGCTGTAAGTTGCTGGTGGAAGTCATTAGATTATTGCAGTTGTTGGTTATAGCCGCTCATTAACTTATTAGTATGAAGAAATCGCAAATTGGAATAATCATTCCCGATAATGAGAAATTAAAATTTAAGTGAAATCATAATACTGATCACTGCTAATCACTGTAAAAATCTGCAGAAATCCTCAAGAAATGACCCCAAATTGATTAAAAATCTCCAATTAGTTACCAAGACTTTATTGATTTCAAAACAGGAATGGATAACTATCTTCGTTACTTACTTAAATGCTTGATCAGCGATTATTTAACAGATTCCATCTTTTGATCGTTTATTGCCACATGCACAATAAGGAAACATGTTTCCCTGCACAATGAAATTCCCCCTTTACTTTCTGCAGCGAATGTCTGATTGTGTACCATAAGTATACAACTTATACATAATAGTGCACAATGAAAGCAATTAAACAAATAAAAGTAAAAGACACAGCACGGATATAAACTCTGCACAAATGTTGATAGCATTATACCATCACGATGGGCACAAGTTCTGTAAATGTGATTTTACACGGTCAGATACATATATTTTGGTTTCTGAATATGGGTATTCGATTATTTTCCATATTGTTCTGTATGTTAGCTGTTATTTTTAGAAAGCAATATTACTAGGGAATAATCTGTTGCTCCTTTTCAAAGCAGACTATTGCTGTCTTTGCAGCCTGGAGACAACCCCCCAGCTCTGAAGCCTTGGAGCTTCAGTCCCACAGTGGAGGTAGTTCAACCAGTTGTCCGGCAGCCTCAGGTGGTCTTCCTCCAGCCTGTTGTTTCTCGTCAGACTTCACCTGCCTCCAAAGAACCTTCTAGACATAGGCGTCCTAAGAATTATCTTCCAATCCTAAAATCCTACCCCAAGATTGCTCCACATCCTGGAGACAGTTCTAGCTCCTCGGGGAGGGGAACTGCCTCTTCATCTTCTTCCACATCCTCCTCATCTTCTGTTTCCGGGTCAGAGAAAGGCAGTAGTTCTGCTTCCCATAACTGGGATCACTGTCAAAGAGAGAGGCAGCATAGAGGTCCAGGCTGTCGGGCTGTTAATTCTGGCACAACCACCCCCAGTGCTTCCTCCCCCCTCAGCACAAAATCTTCTCTGTTCCAGAGCCGACCTCCTCTCCTTGGAACAGAAACCTGCACAACCACTATTCCTGCCACGGAGAAGCCTCTATCAGCTGTCAGCCAGTCAGAGCCTGTTTCTTCACTGTGTCCTACTCAAACCTCGGGATCCAAAAACCTTATACCCCTTGGTCCCGGATCAGTAACCGAGGAGGATAGCTCACCAGCACAACATGGTCATAGCACCAGTGACGTTGATATGAGGAGGAAGCGCTTCTGCAACACTTACAACATCCTGAGCAAATCTGGTCTGTTAGACATCACGCTCCGCACCAAGGAGCTACTCAGGCAGAACCGCCGCACCCAGAACGACCTGGACCGGCTAAAAGAACACACAGACCTCTTTCTTCAGGCCTTGCAGAGCAGCGACTCCAGTATTTGCATGAAGTTGCATGCCAGCCTTCTGGAGGAGGACCGAGAAAAAGAGAAGGAGAGAGCTGCTCATGCCAGCTTAAAGGCCGATTAGACCACGACTAGTGCTAGACAGCAAATCCTCTAGACCAAGACGAGGGGGAGAAGGCCAGGGTTGGGGGTTGGAGTGAGTAGGAACAGATGGGCTGAAAGTAATGTGCTCTACAATATTCACCCACCCTTAGACCCTTTCACACAGTTTGCTGTGGCCTACATTTTGGCTGCCATCTGCCTTTGGGCCCTGATACACCAAATTCCCCCTCAATGAAATGTTTGGATACAGTCTTTTTATTGACTACTATCTTTTGTTAAAAGCTGCACTTAAAATTCTCATAACACTTAAGGAGGTGGCCAGTTGACTGCATGCATGTGTTCTTTTGAGGCACTAGAGGAATTGTTTTAGTCCGCAATTTGCATTTTAAATTTAAGGAAATACATCAATCAAATCAAACTTTAGATTTAAGGGCAGTTTGTCAAAATAGTATTTCAATGGCTTTTACTCTTCAGAGAACAGCTGTTCTTTAGAAAGCTCATATTGCTCATTGTTTGTTGATGTCCTTTGCTGTGATAACTCTATAGAAACGAAAATCAGAATTGTTTCTATCCAGAACTTTTCATTCAACCAATCAGTTAGTGCAGCACAATTTGTCATTTCAGCATCAACATTAAAATGTGCTGAGGCCACATCCCAGACCAAATTCATGCTTTTAATTTGTACTGCATGATGTCAAAAGAAAAACGTATAAGCCTCTCCTATTGATGTATCTACAAAAACATTTCAACTGACTCAACATTTCTAAAGTTTTTAACATTTTTGAGGCAAATGGCTGACTTAAACCCAACATACCGCAAATGTTTCACAATAAAATGCAAACAGGTCAGCCTAGTTCATAGTTAAAAAACATCCTCAAAACAGGAAATGAAAAAGCTCTTATCATGTTGTTGACATGTATAATCAAATAAGAAATATAAGAAGTGAAATTGGAAAAGAGAGGTTAGTATTAAAAGGGAAATTAAAATAATGGTACTTAAAATGCTTAAAATAAATTTGCTTCAGGGAAGGGTTAGTCAAAGCTCCCTCTGATATTTTGTGCTGCGAATGAGCATACAGCCGCACACTGGGGCTGCCGCCTGTCAACAAAGGGATGGTGAAAACCCTGAGTAGCTACAACCAGGTTACATATTCTTGATTTGGTGTGTCAGGGCTTCAAGGACAAACGTGGCTTGAATCACAGCTTTTTGTTCTGACTGCAACCAGATGTTTTTGGCTTCCCTTCAAACTGCTTCTGTTTGCACAGAAATATCAATGTCGCTCAATGGCAATCAAAGGCCAGGAACCCTGAGAGATTTTGAATTGAAAGCATGAAAGGGATGAAGGAAAAACAAACAAACAAACTTGTTTTTGCCGAATGCACAAAAATGCTAAATGTCTAAATGCTTGATATCAACCCCAAACAAGGCACATCAAATATGTCCTCTAAAATAACTAGTGATTGTTCTCATCAGTCATCTAATGAATGTGTCAATACATTCAGTTTTGCATCATTACTCTGTCTGATGTGTTGCTGAACAGACGTCTGGTAAATACTCTATGTGTACAAATGTTTTTTATGCAGCCAATACTGATTCTGTAATAGCTTTGAAAATTACATTTTCAAGTTGCATTGAATGTGTTCAGCATCTTTTTAAACAGAACATGTGCCTAAATTGTTTTTCTTTTTTTAGTCAGTTCCTGCTGTATTTGTTTTTTTGTTGTTTTTTTTTGTTCCTTTTTTACTTGAGGTAAAAAGAATTGGCCGTGGCCTGTTGACAGTTCATAGTTTAGCATTCCCATCATGTCGATGGCAGCTGCAAATTGGCTGGAAGCTCTTTTAACAGCCATTCAGATGCTTCCAGGGTTGTGTACAGGCTGCTTCCTATACCAACCAGAATACATGGTCATGTCTGTGCTACATGTATAATTTATTTATTGTCTACATTTTATATGTAATTTTCTATGTATGATATTTCAGACTTCATTGGACACACATCAAGTCAGTTGTCTAATGTGAGTTCACATTTGTCTCTCCGGCAAAGTAAGTCCATTCATACACAGTCCAACTGATACTTGATTTTTGGAGCCAATACCATTTGCAAAAGTCAGGTATTGAACAATTGGATGATATGCTTTATAATTTGGGTACATAAGCATTGTCAGGAAAAGTAATTTTCCAAAGTGTAAAATGTGTTGTGCTAAATATATTTATGTTTCATTGACTTTGGCATTGTGGAGCCGTTGTAAACACTCCTCTTAGTAGCAGGAAGGTCCCGAGTTTAGCTTTGGGCTGGCCCCGGTCTTTCTGTGTGGAGTCTGCATGTCCTCATGGTGATTGATCCAGGGTGTATGTACTTGCCCAATGCAAAATAGAGCTAATTTCAGCACACGAAACTGTTATATAATCTGTAACAACCAGCCACACCAAGTTTTGTTGTTAACCATGGCTAGTTAACAACACAACTGAAGAGCAACGTAGGGTCATTGTCCAATGTGGTCAGTATCTAAATGTCATTAGACGCCTTGACATTGTCATCAAGCATACTTTCAACCAAAAATCACTGTCTATATGTTGCTCGAGCCCAGCTGGGAATGTCATCGTCACAAACTGATCAGATGTCTTGCATATCCTATCGGAATGTGTTCCTGTCAGCCTTCATTGGTTGGGTTCGGCTACAAATGATGGGTTTGTGTGTGTTTATAAATCATGGCCTTAACATCCAAGTTCAGTGTATGTCACAGCACTTTGCATTTGCACTAAACTATTGTGAGCAATCTTTAATGGCAGCTAGGGTGACAAATTTGAAGCAAACTGCAAACGCCATAATTGATCTTGAAATATTTGAAGTATCGGGCGCACACTAGTTGTTTAACCAAAGTACAGCTGACATTTACATTTGTTTTAAATTACAGTGCCATTGATATTTTCTATATTAAGACTTTATCAGATTTCATTACAATGTTTCATCCAAAAATGTGTCTATGTAGAAGTACCTCCAGGCAACCTCTCAAACAATATTTTATGTTAAATATAAAGGTGAGCATGTCATAAAAATCGTGTATGGTAAATGTATGGAATTTTTTGTAACACAAACAGAAATACAGAATTTTGTATCCTAAAAAAAGCAATGTTGATCTGATCGTTTTTTTCTTAATTTTTAAAAGGCCCCTTGTTAAAGTGTATGGGTTAGCTTGTCCTATCATTTTATTTCTGCTACCATCATTAGTTATAAAGAGCTTAAAATTTCTCAACTTTTAATGAATGTTTATGGCCCCTGACAAAGCCCCTCCTTCACTTTGACTTTTAACTGACAGACTGACACAAAGTACAAAGCTGCGTGAGATTGTCGCAGGCGATCACAGCGCCGTCAGAAACCTGTCTTATGATTATGTCGTAACTCATGGATTCTGCTCTTGTTTTCTTCGGTTTCCAAGAGCCTTTTCAACAGATGAAAAGTCTTACTGACACATTGAAGACTCATTACAGTCTGTCTCCTTTAGTTAAAGGTTGTTATGTTTCCATAATGACAGCAATATTCTACCTCCTTCAGTCAAATTACTGTCAAAATGTCCTTCAGTCAGGGAATAAGTCATTTTAGGAATTAGTTGGAATGACCGCCGAGGCTGTTTATTTTTTTTGTAGCAGAAAAGCTCTAAGCAAGTTAACCCTGGTGATCCTTTAGTCTTCATCTCAGAAAGTTTATTCAACTTTTTGCACTGCAAGTTATCAACGTTAATGTAAATGAAAGCTGTACAAAAAGGTTGTTTAAAATTTTTTTACCGAAATGTTCAGCATTTGGGCTCAGCTAACATTTTACTCCCGAAAAACACTAGTGTGAACCCCCCCCCCCCCCCCCCCCCCCCCCCCCACCCCCCCCGAAAAAATATAGGGGGCGGGGGTCATCGCTTGTTTTTAT